>LGRX02002883.1:18869-63885 GCA_001247695.2 Cymbomonas tetramitiformis | reverse complement strand
CGCCACATCCAGGTGCACCCTGCTGCATGTGCCCCACGCATCATCCAGGTGCACCCTGCTGCATGTGCCCCACGCATCATCCAGGTGCACCCTGCTGCCTGTGCCCCACGCCACATCCAGGTGCACCCTGCTGCATGCGCCCCACGCCTCATCCAGGTGCACCCTGCTGCCTGTGCCCCACGCATCATCCAGGTGCACCCTGCTGCCTGTGCCCCACGCATCATCCAGGTGCACCCTGCTGCCTGTGCCCCACGCATCATCCAGGTGCACCCTGCTGCATGTGCCCCACGCCACAACCAGGTGCACCCTGCTGCATGTGCCCCACGCCACATCCAGGTGCACCCTGCTGCATGTGCCCCACGCCACATCCAGGTGCACCCTGCTGCCTGTGCCCCACGCCTCATCCAGGTGCCCCCTGCTGCCTGTGCCCCACGCATCATCCAGATGCACCCTGCTGCTTGTGCCCTGACGCCCTCATCCAGGTGCACCCTGCTGCCTGTGCCCCACGCCTTCATCCAGGTGCACCCTGCTGCCTGTGTGCCCCACGCCTTCATCCAGGTGCACCCTGCGGCCTGTGCCCCACGCATCATCCAGGTGCACCCTGCTGCATGTGCCCACGCATCATCCAGGTGCACCCTGCTGCCTGTGCCCCACGCCTCATCCAGGTGCACCCTGCTGCATGTGCCCCACGCCACATCCAGGTGCACCCTGCTGCCTGTGCCCCCACGCCTCATCCAGGTGTATTCCTGCTGCCTGTGCCCCACGCATCATCCAGGTGCACCCCGCTGCCTGTGCCCCACGCCTCATCCAAGTGCACCCTGCTGCATGTGCCCCACGCATCATCCAGATAAAGACTCTGCTGCATGTGCCCCACGCCTCATCCAGGTGCACCTCTGCTGCCTGTGCCCCACGCCTCATCCAGATACACCCTGCTGCATGTGCCCCACGCCTCATCCAGGTGCACCCTACTGCGAGTGCCCCACCTTTTATCTATGCGCAACACTGCTGGTTACCCCACCTTCATCTATGTGCGCGACACTGCCGGTGCCCTGCTATAATTTAGAAATGCGCCAACTGCCAGGGCCTCACCTCATCGACATTGAATTGAGCCGCACACACATCACAGCTACTAGGGCCTCACCTCACTCTTCAATCTACAAACCTAAATTCTACATTTCTGATGTTTGGTTCTCAGAGCACTAGGGTTTAGCAGGCAACTGTGCATGAGCAGGAAACTTCGTAAAGTAGATTTGTTTAAATAGTTTTGGGATCCGCATGCCTTGCTCGATTGAATGTGCATCGCCGCCCTCTGCAGGTATTGCCCAGTGCTGCTCTGAGTTATTATGCATACGAGGTGTTCAAAAGGTATCTTAGTCAGCTGGTCCCGGATGAGGAACAACGAAAGGGTATATGAAAGTAGTCTTGATAGAGTGGGGATGCTGGAGTACATGATCTATTCTTGGGATGAAATTTCGTGTGTGTTGACAATGAGTGAGCAGTGGTTGCGATCCATCATTTGAAGGGGATTGTAGATGCAAAAGGGAGGGGTCGAGCTGGATATGACCCCCCTGCTTCCTGGCAGCAATCTGCCAGAGCATTTTATCGCATCCAGACGAATTTAGAGACAATGTGTTAAGCGGTAATTAGACTACGATATGTGCAAAGGTAGAACAGTATTTTTGCATTGATAATCTCAGCGAATACCTTTCATCGACCAAGCAATCACCAGCAAGCAATTCATATAGTAAATATTATTATTCACTCTGACTTTCAGCCATGCTTCGATTTGTATCCCGGGCATGCAAGGCTATACACGAAGTGATTTACAGTGTGAAACATATACAGGCATGAGCGAAGCATATTGAGATCATAGTGGCATGTATCACGAGATGTTTTGTACACCCATAACAAATTCGCGAAGTCGGCATAGCACATGTGTAAGGTACCATAAAAATCTTGTAGTCAAGGCGTATGCAGATCGATGACTGGCAGGGAAATGAAAAAACTATCCGTATACATTTTAGAAGTACTTTACTGTTGCTTGGGAAAGTCTCGACTTGTCATCAAATTGCGTATGATGTTCAATAATTTATTGAATGCACTATGTGAACAATAAGTAGGGCATGTAAGAAGCGCCAGCAACGTGTTCAGTGCCTGACCATGGCGCTCTTCGGCGAGTGAAAGCCATATGGTTTACCGTGTAAGCAGTAACTACTCGCTGTCGCTGTAAAATCAAGATGGCATTTATGCAAGATCTTGCATAGAATTTCAGTTTTAGTGTTATGCAAGTGGAAGCAATCTCGTCTGCAAATAAAGGGAGAAGTCCGAACGGACGCGGGTGCGGAACGCTTGCACTGAAAATTTTCACTGGTAAAAATCAAACGAGAAATGGATAAAGGGCATGTATTTTTTAAAAAATTACCCGGGAATTTTGTGTTAGAACGAGCGTTCACAAGATGGGGAGGCAAAAACCCACATCTAGCGGACTGGCAACCAGTCCGCATTACGAAGCAGCGGAATTGAGTGTGGAGATACGCATCACCACCGCTCAGGCTGCGTTGAGAGCTCAACGGCTTGCACGAAGAACAGGAGTGGCCTTGCCGGACTGCATCGGTGACGACGAGTCCATCGCGTTTACACCGAAGCGGCGCCTAACAAATATGGCTCGCTGCACGCGACTCGCGCAGTGGCGGCAGCAGCAACGGTGTGCCTTGCGCATTTGAGCGGGCTAACACGACAGCACCGGGTTCGTGGCGACTACATCGACGTGCCCACCTCCTCCATCCACACATGGCACCGCCTCAAAGCAGGAGCCAAGCATCAGAACCCTGAAAAGAAGCACGCAGAGACAGAATGCGAGGGAGCGCGCTGAGCGGAAAGATCCGCCTGCGACGACGGGATTTTTCACGACGCCCTTATTTTCACCCCCCGTAGTGCCAGGAGGCAGTTTCACATTTGGCAGCGTCTCTATACGACCACGACCACGACCGCGACCACGACCGCGACCGCGACCGCGACCACAACGCGCCCGCGACCGCGACCACGACCACGACCGCGACCACGACCACGGCCACGACCACGACCGCGACCGCGACCACGACCACGACCACGACCACGACCACGACCACGACCACGACCACGACCACGACCACGACCGCGACCGCGACCGCGACCACGACCGCGACCACGACCACGACCACGACCACGACCACGACCACGACCATGACCACGACCACGACCACGACCACGACCACGACCACGACCACGACCACGACCACGACCACGACGCACGCCACCGACTGACGCGACGGACGACAGCGTAAATCAGAAACATAAGTTCATCGAATTCAATCATCGCACCGAAGGTGATCTATTCCTCTCGTCCGAAACACACACACACGTTTCACCACATCCTATAATTCATATAACACAGTATTTTATTCATGTCGATCTGATCGCATAAACAGTATTTCCATCTATAAGCGCCGTGCAGCTTTTATTCAATCCATATGGTATGCTGCTTCATAATTATTTTATAAACGATGATGAGTGAACATGACATTAGCAATCGTCATTTGCATATGTCGTGTTGCCATGACCTATCGATGCCTGCCAATCATACTATTAAGTGTGTGGCCAAATACATATGACATACACCGTGAGATTATATACCACAGCGACTACATACCGTTCGATGTTCATTCGGTATAAATTGTATATAAATAGATTATACAAAGTACCCGTTATAATTATTATGGTGCGATGCACCAAGGAGATACGAATCATGGAATGGCGACATAATACGGTATGTCAAGCCGTATAATAGGCTTGACACAAGCGCGTTACCTCATTATCGTAGTGTGGAAACAAGCGAGTGGGTTCCAAAGCCCCACTCAGGATCGAATCGTAACGTCGTTGCATACCCTTTTCGGATTGTTATATAGCCTGGTTGGTCGCTGTGCAAGAAAGGTTGCGGTGCGACGACCCTGCATATATTATACTGCTACGGCGTGCGACGTAGGATGAGGATTACGTTTCTGCACGGTGCGCATTTTACGACGCAGTGATACATCTCGCACATGCATCATATGTTAATCACACGATGATGTGCCGCATGCCACAAGTCTCGCAGGCCCCCGTCGCGCCGGGATAAGCGTCGTGTTTGTCACGGTCTGGGTGATTCTGGATGCCACTATTATATGGTGCCATATCAATACATTTGTATTCGATGTGGGGGTGTTTTAGAGTGATATGATATAACACAGTATATATGTATGTTCCATATTTAAAACAATCTGTTTTTCAAACACGTCGTCCGATCAAATCAAATCAATCGTACAGCTGAAAATATATCAAAGTAATAAAACTCGATAGGACGAATACGTTCTTGCACTACACGTTATGCAACATGTCTTGGAAGAACCCCGCGAATAATGCGGCCAATAAGAAACGTGTAAAAAGAGAGATTCAATACGTTCGGCTATTGAGCCTTAGGCGGTGGGAGCGTAATAAACGTTTTCAGAGATTCAGGAAGAGACTGAATACTTCTAGTACGATCACCTAATGAAAGTTCCGTGAAGAACAATTGGTGTCACTGTAACTTACGGTGACAGTCCTGATACGTGATGGCACACGACGGTTGAGATGATACATGCATGATATGATTCTAACCCTTGGTCATAAATTGTATGGCACGCTACCTGGGATGGGTACGTGATGGTGTATTGCGACAACGTGTTGCGAAGATACCGGGTTGATTATCTACATGCATTGCATCCGGAAGACCCGAGGTCCTGTGTGAAGTCGGTAATTATATATACATTACACTCGAACAAGACAGACCGAGGCTTAACAACGGCGCGCACGGAACGTTTGCAGTATTTGACGCGACGTGATGACGCGAACGGCCATGGCTGATGAGCTATATATTATTCCATCAATGCATGCAACCCAGTATCACCCTCGTGTGTAAATGAGCCAGCTGCATCCAAAGCTCAGCTCAGGACAGCACGGATACAATACACCTATCGTACACAAAGTCACGACTTGTTTGTAAGAATAGTGGTCAGTGCGACTATTGCTAGAATATTGCAAATATTGCATATACGCACGCGCGGTGAACGGTCCGTTCCTGACAACCACGCACAAGTTCGGCTTTGAGACGTTTATATTTTCCAAGGGTACGCGTTATCGAGCCAGCTGCCTACATGCATGTGTTCGTAACGCAGCATGCATTGCCACGCGTGTACGGATACTCGCGTGGTGCATGGTGACGTCATAGTCTGTGTATGCAGCGACCTTCGCTCATACGTATACGTATGTGTGTTTCACGCTGTGAATCGCTTCGTGTGTAGCCTTGTATGCCCCGTCGCGCCGGGACACGCGTCGTGATTATCACGGTCTGATTTACCAATCGGATCGATGCCGCTGTTGCTCGGCATGAATCGCACAATGCGTGGTGGTAAGCCAGAGTGAATACTATAATATCGAAATAATAAAACGTAATATATGTCATGTATGACACATATATCATATCATATATTTCATGTCATATATGCAATATGTCACAAGTTCACAAGTTCACACGTCACGCGATCTAATATGTTAAATATGGGATCCCAAATCTCATGTATTATATGTAAGATCCCAAATCTCATGTGTTTAATATTGATCATCGACCTCATGTGCTAAATATGGTACGCCGATCTAATGTGTTAAATATGAGACTCAAAACTAATGTGTTAACTATGGACGAACACCGATTCTAATGTGTTCAATATAGGACACGAATGTAATGTGTTAAACATGCAAAGTCAATTCAAATGTGTTAAATATGGAACGCGGATGTAATGTGTTAAATATGAGACGCGAATTTTATATATTAAATATGTGACCCAGCCCTAATGTGTTCAACATTGAACGCATCGGTTGGATATGCTAGATATGAGCGGCACAGACGTTATATGTTCAATATGAAACAAATGTCATATGTGAAATATGGGACACACACGTCACCTGTTAAATGCGAAACATTGACTCGAATGTGTTAAATACGGAACGTCAATATGAAAGAAAAAAACATACCGATGTGAGATTAGGTTGTTACTGCGCGGTGTGCGGGCCTAACTACTGTATATGTATAAAGTGCCTTCGGTGCGTCGGTCGACCACGACCGCGACCGCGACCGCGACCACGACCACGACCACGACCGCAACCGCGACCACGACCACGATCACGACCGCGACCACGACCACGACCACGATCACGATCACGACCACGACCACGACCACGACCACGACCACGACCACGACCACGACCACGACCACGACCACGACCACGATCACGACCACGACCACGACCACGACCACGACCACGACCACGACCACGACCACGACCACGACCACGACCACGACCACGACCACGACCACGACCACGACCACGACCACGACCACGACCACGACCACGACCACGACCACGACCACGACCACGACCACGACCACGACCACGACCACGACCACGACCACGACCACCACGCCACACGCCACACGCCACACGCCACACGCCACCGCCACACGCCACCGCCACCGCCACCGCCACCGCCGCCACCACAACAACGACCACCACCACCACGACGACGACGACGACGATGACGCCGCCACCGCCACCGACCGACGCGACGATCGACAACGATCGACGACCGCAACCTGACCGCAACCTACGACCGAAAACTGACGACCGACACGCGACACGCGACACGCCAAAACAATGATGGCATACGCATTCTCATATCGACGCTCAACTACAGTCACCCAACCATGCTCAGCCATCGTTTTCGCGCTAACACATATATATCTTCCACATATGCTCTTCCATTATAGTATTCACTCTGGCTTACCACCACGCACTGTGCGATTTGTGCTAAGTAGCAGAGGCATCCGATTGTTAAATCAGACCGTGACAATCGCGACGCGTGTCCCGGCGCGACGGGGCATATAAGGCTACACACGAAGCGATTCACACCCTAAAAATAGGGGTGAGCGGGAGGACATTAAAGTTTGAACGACCTAAGTTACAGTGACACCATTTGTTCTTGATGGAACTTTTATTAGGTAATCGTATTGGAAGTATTCAGTCTCTTCCTGAATCTCTGAAAACGTTTATTACGTTTCCACCGCCTAAGGCGCAATAGCGGAACGTATTGATTCTATATTTTCATAATTTTCTTATTGGCCACATTGTTTGCGGGGTCTTCCAAGACATGTTGCATAACGTGTAGTGCAAGAACGTATTCGTCCTATCGAGCACCGATACACGGCTCATGGCGGAATATGGTGAACCAGGCTTCGGACCCAGAATTATATGCACTGCCATGTCAAAAATAGCGAAACTAATAGTACCATCCCTGCCACGGTGAGCATAAATTATATTGATGGGCAATACAACCCGCCAAATGCCCTGTCGCAAAACGATATCCCATGAATACTTAATCGGATTCTTCCGCACGGGCACACAGGCCTGCAAAGTGATTCCAATTCGGATGGAGATCATTGAAGCTCATCCGATCACCGGCATGCACATATTTCAAAATACGAGTAGGCTTCATGTGTGTCCCGGTGACATATATTTATCAAAAGCACTCGTGACCTCAGGGCGTGTCCTGATGAATGTGTACACTTGTTCTATAATGTTACAACCATTGCCGATGTTGAAGTTATCACATTCTAACATTTTGCTAACGAAGTAAAAACGTGCATATATTATTCATTCATTGGCGATACGTACTCCACGCCTTGTGAGCGGTTTCACAATAGAATATATGTGCTCTATCTAGTATAGTAGTCGATACATCGGCGCTTTCGCCAGTAAATGTGAAGCTCGACTGTCGCAGTAAGCTTTCTCCCACATCTTCCGATAAGACGCGTGCATGGCTAACCGCCGCGTCAGCCATATCCTGCATCCGTGCATGTGCAATCGAACGACAATCGTCATTTAGCGCATCACGCAGCCAAGTGGCGGTACTCACTCGTATATGGCAGTAGAATTCCATAATTAACTTATGTGTGAAATGCTTCGTTGGATTAAACCCCAGGTCACATATTGTTTGGGATTATTTATTGCCCAGGTATACCTCGGAATTCAGCAGAAAATATGTTCAACACGGTTGCGTGTTGCAACTCATGCGGCGGTGCAAATATATGCAAAAGTGCATACGGAAGCGAGACATCATCAAGGTGACCCACGCGCAAGGGGGGCATTGCTTTGGGGGCAGTGTGGAAATCGGTTCCGGTTCCGCACCATCCAGTTCCGGATCCGTTCGATTTACCCCCTGAACCGGATCCGACTCGATGATAAGTTGCGAATAAGAGTTGCACCAACGTGGCACCATTACCAGTGGGTCGGGCCGCAGGCCTGAACCGAGAGGAACCGTCACCATTGGGTTTGCCGTAGGCCTGAACCGAGACGGACCGTCACCGATGGGTTCGTGGCCCAATAGGCCTCGAACTCGAAGATCACGATGAATCACCTGAACCGAGAGGCACCGTCACCAGTGGGTCATGTCGTGCCCCTGAACCGTCACCGTCGATTTTAACGAGATTTCATGGTTCCGTGGGATATCGGAAACCCGAAGGCAGGCCCATTCGAAGTGATCTTTTTCGCGGAACGGACAGTCTAGAGGACACAGAGAGCGGCTGCAAGGTTATCAGGGTTTAATGGCTGCTACAGCTAGTAAAAATACTCAGCAGAGGGTGCAGAGCAGTCTTTCGCTAGATAATTTTATCAGAGTTTATCCTGGGGCGGAACAGGTGGCACGCCGCGTTCGTGTGAAGATCCCCGGTCACTGGTTCAATGGCCTCCCAAAAGAGGACCTCCACAAAGAGTTTTGGTCAGAGGCCGTGGAATTCAAGGACCTCAAGACGTTCGGGTTCGCTCAGCGACTGACGAAATGCCCGGGCATCCGCTTCCAAGTGCAATCAGATGTCGAGGAGAACCCCGATCACGAAGGTTACTGGATCAAGTTAGATTCTTGGAACCGCTATCGTCATTTAACTTACGAGAACGATAGAGAAGCTGAGAAGGAGTTCATAGTAGATGAGCCGCTCCAAGTGGTTTCCGCAACTGAAACGGAAGATGCGAACGTTGATAGTGGTAATGGACCTGGGAAGCCTTACATTTATAAGTTTTTCAGTCTCACAGGCTCTGATGCGCATAAAGTCGTTTCTGGAAGGAACGCAGGCAAAACTTTGAAAGCGAAACTGTTCAAGTGCAACTTGCCTGGCTGTCCGTCAGATGGGGATCATAAAGTCGTATCAGGATCGACAGGGGGTTTATATAAGCATCTGGACTCGTATCATGAGGAACACGCTCTGGAATGTCGGCTGGCTTCGTCTCACAGCAAGGTCAGGCTAACTGAGGACGGCAATGTGGTTGACAAAATGAATTTCGAAGAGGCCCTACCGCACCATATGCGCTTTGTTGCCATGGTCGCTCGGGACCTCGAGCACTTCTCCAAGTCTAAGAGCGAAGGCATGCGTGACTGGCTTGTCGGGCTGAATCACGCATACAGTCCTCCCTCTCGTTTGACAAGTGTTCGACTTCTAGAGATTATGGCTGATTTGAGTTTAGATAAGTTGTATGCAGCTATTGCCCAAAACCGATCTGAGTTGGGAGATCCTCATATTGGTTTGCAGAGCGACATCTGGTCACGCAAGGACGCTAGGGATGCGTGTGTTGCCATCAGGGCATCTTTGATACTGAAACTCGGTAGCTTGTTGCTAGATGTGTGCCCGCTTCTCGCTTTTTACAAGTTTCCGCAGAATCGACACACAGGTGTTAACATAGGACGTTCCATTAAGACAACAATGAAAAACGGCAAAATTCCACTTAGTTCTGTCGCAATATCCACTGGAGACGGCGCTTCAAATAACAAAAAAGCTCACAGTTGGCTTGCGGTTCCTTTCAAAGTTTCAGTCAGGAAGCCATCGTATGCTTGATGCATCGCGGTGCATCCCGAGAAATCGATTTTATAATGAAACTCACAATGCCTTCCGCAGTTTCGTGTAATTAAAAATACCCTACAGATTTTCGGTTCCGGTCGAGATGACCCGATGCGGAGCATACGAAACGATAGATATATGTGTTATGAGATTAGGAAGCCATCACACGTTTGATGCATCGCGGTGTATCCCGAGAAATCGATTTTATAACGAAACTCACAATGCCTTCCGCAGTTTCGTGTGTAATGAAAAATACCCTACAAAATTTCGGTTCCGGTCGAGATGAGCTGATGCGGAGCATACGGAACGATAGATATATGTGGTATGAGCTTAGGAAGCCATCACACGTTTGATGCATCGCGGTGCATCCCGAGAAATCGCGCGATTTTATAATGAAACTCGCAATGCCTTCCGCAGTTTCGTGTGTAATGAAAAATACCCTACAAAATTTCGGTTCCGGTCGAGATGAGCTGATGCGGAGCATACGGAACGATAAATGTGTGTGTCATGAGCTCAGGAAGCCATCACACGTTGGATGCATCGCGGTGCATCCCGAGAAATCGATTTTATAATGAAACTCACAATGCCTTCCGCAATTTCGCGTAATGAAAAATACCCTACAGATTTTCGGTTCCGGTCGAGATGAGTTGATGCGGAGCATACGAAACGATAGATATATGTGTTATGAGCTCAGGAAGCCATCACACGCTTGATGCATCTGTGGCATTGTTACTAGTGGGTCGGGCCGCAGGCCTAAACCGAGAGGAACCGTCACCGGTGGGTGAGGCCGAAGGCCTGAACCGAGAGGAACCGTCACCGGTGAGTCGGACCGAAGGCCTGAACCGAGGGGTACCGAACATGTCGAGAATCGTGACCATCTAACCCAGCGGTGACGGTCCGGAACCGATGTCCACACTGTTTGGGAGGGAGGGCCCCAATTCCGGACAAGGATTTTGCCCACCCTAGCAGCACATCTTAACGTCTAGGGGGGCTAACCCACCCCCCTAGCAGTTTACCCCCCTAAGAGTTCCCTTAAGTGTGTGTTTTTCGGAAATCCTAGGGGGGTTATACCCCCTCCCTAGCAACACGCTTTAACGCCTAGGTGTTGAACCCCCGCCTACCAAGACGGTGTCCAGTGGGGCCTTCCTCCCCCGAACAATGTTCGCCCGCCCCAATCGATTCGTGCACTGTTCCAATGCCTTTGTTTTTGAAAAACATGCCACATTATATGGTAGTGTAACATCGGCATATAATGCAAGTATCATATCATTAGTATCGTTGTCACTCAATGACACCGGGACTAATGCCAGTTGGTGTGCGACAATGGTACCTGAGTGTGATTCATATGCCAATCCATCACCGAGTGGCTGTTGCGCAGCTATTTCCATTTCCTCAACTCCTGACGGTGTGTCCACCGACGAAACATCGCCGCGTACCGGATCTTGATGACTCATGCCATCCACTTGTGGTGGATAGTAGGCACCATACGCATCAGCGCTCTCCTTAAAATAATTGAGATCGAGACTATGTTGGATGATGTACCAGTCTGCAGGTGCTCCTGATTTGGAATATGCAACGCATGTCATAACGAAACATTCAACATTACTCGGGACTTCTAATGCCCCTGCAGCGTTCCGTGTTGGTGCAGGTAAATAAAATCACATACCACACGGTCCAAATATGGACTGATACAAATTAGAACATTCTAGTGAGATATACAAAAGCAGGTATACTCGAGTGGGCAAACAGGGATCGGGTCGGTATCAAATGCATTGATAAGAATAGAGATAGCGCATACCCCATGGCAGAAGTCCTCCCCATGGGGCCTCTCGCCCCCACTTTTTCGGGACCCCCTTAGGCCCCGTTTCGGCCAGCTCGGTCAACCATCCAAAATGCCCGCCGCAGGCGCGGCTTTTTTTCGCTGAAGTATGGTGGAATATTGAAAATCGTCCAAAAAAAAGTATGTATCCTAGGTTTTATGTGGTTATGAGTCTCGGCCCCACCCTGAAAAAAGCTCGGCCTCGCATCGGCCCCACCCCATTTTTAGAGAGGTCTCTCGGCCAGGAGCCGGTCAATCGCGACAGGACGTCTCCCCTGGAATACCCTCAGGGTTTTAACCCCCAAGTCAAATCTAAACCCTCGAATGGCTAGTGACAGATGTGACACATGGCACCCACGGGTCATGACAGACTAGGGGTCTGGCCGGGGCCTACACCGGGACTCCCGGGAGAACTGCCCGGCAGATCTCAGCACACTACCTCTGAACTGATCAGAGGGGGTGGAAAGTCACAGATGCAAATGCACAGAAAGCCAGTCAGGTATTGTACGGTGCCATTCTGATACATCTCTAGATTGCTAGGTGGATACCTCGCAAGGGTACCTGGTCCCTACATGCTAAATTCAAAAACAGTAAGCTGCAGCAGGGACAAGTCAGATTCACTTTATACTAATGGTCCAACGGCTAGAGCAGCTTGAAGAAGTCCGTGCCGTTGAAGTCCGAAACCCTAAATCGTGCGTCAAAGAAAATGACCGCCTCGTGGTAGATGAAATCCGTCAATCACCTCCGGCCACACCACCAGAGGTGGATGCCGGCACACTTGGCGCCGAAAACACTTGCAGCACCTGCCGCAATGACTCCGAAAAACCGATGAATCATCGATCCATCGGGTTTTCGTCGCTTTTGGGAAGGAGCCCCCGGTTCAGCGGGTGCAATATTTTTGCGTCTGGTTCTCAAGCGTTTGTATTCATTAGGTGAATAACTTTCGTTTGAGCTATCGATTGGCCCCGTCCGCAACCGCATCAGCTTAGCATTCAGTCGCGACTGATGCAAGCTAAGTTGGTGCGGTGTGAGATGGTTTCAACCACTTGCGGCTTTGCATATTAGGGGTTTTCGTGAGAATCGTCTCACGAAACTTGGCAGTGATATTGTTCATAGCAATATCAGTGCACCCTCAAGAGCATATGACAAGCCGTTGAGCATATTAAAGACGGTCGCGTGCTGGCATGAGGCCTTTTGGGTTTGGGTTTCAATGTGCCCAAACCCAAACATGCCAAACAGCGAAGGGCTTCCCGTGAGTTCCAGCGCACGCAACTGTGTAAAATATATTGCTAAGATGTATATATTTCATATTTCTGAAGTGCAAGGTTTGCGATAGCTTGTGCGCGAAGTTAACATATTATTTCTTTGACCCGGATTTATGAGTTTGAATATCACGCTAAAATCTGTGTCAAAGAAATAGTTATACCATTTTGCGCACAGACTTTCTTAGACCTTGTGCTTCAAATGTACCAAAGATGAATATCTTGGCAATATTTCTACGCAGTTACGTGCGCTAGAACGCACGGGAAGCCGTTTGCTGTTTAGCATGTATTGGGTTTGGAAACATTCGAACCCAAGCCCAATAGATCTGCCAAAGAAATAAATTGGTGGTTTTGCCAACAAGTTATCTCAGGCCTTGAGCTTCTGAGAACTACAAGATATATGTCTTGTAAATATTTGTGCATAGTTTCGCGCGCAATAACTCGCGGGAAGTATTTCTCAGTTTGGCATGTATTGGGTTTGGGTACACTTGAAAACCTGTCTCATGATGTGCAGCACGCGTTTTGCGCATAGCTTACATCAGAGGTTGTGCGTTTGAGGGTGCACCAATATTGCTGTTAGCAATACTTTCGCCAAGTATCGTGCGCTAGAACGCACGAGAACCCCTCCGCGGTTTGAGTTTTTATGCGATGTGCATGAAAGTTATAAGGGCCTATCAGCTTAGCTCGCAGTCGCGACTGCAAACTGAGCTGATGCGGCCACGCATCGGCTCAATCAAGAGCTCAAAAAATTCCGAGGAGTCTAAATTATATATCTATGTGCGCCACGAACGTTGGAAAATGTTTTCCTATTCTCATTTACTCGCAAACAGTGTGGGGTATACGTGCAGTGAAGCATTAATTAAATATTCACGGCCGTGAATTTAATATTCACGGCCGTGCGTTAAAAATGATAAGGGGGCTCGCATGCATGGTGACATGTAACCCGAATAACATCACTGTTTTTCTATTCCCCATTTTGGGTTAATCTATTCCCGCATAAATACCTTACCAGCCTGAATGTTGAATAAGTTGTTTTGTTCTCGATCGTGTCAGCTGCTGCTCCGCCCCCAAAGAATGCACAGAGCAGGGAAGAAGGCTTACCGTGAGGGGCCGGCCCGGGGCCGTTTGAAGTCAGCCCGGGCCGGTTGCGGGCCGCTCGATTGTTGGATGCGGGCCGTCTCTCAAGGGTCCCGATTATGAAAATTTTCGTGAAAATTGTGCGATTTTTATGATCTTGCCATACTTAAAATTAAAATTTTGCGCCTGCGGCGGGCAAATTTGAAGATTGGCCGGGCTGGCCGAAAATGGGCCAATAAAACTTCCAAATGCGGGCCGCTTCAAAAAAAGAAAGCCTTCTTCTCTGGCACAGAGTCGCCCAAACGCCGAGCATGCCAAAGCAAAGCAAAGCAAAGCAAACAGCCCCTGAAAGGCCACATGCCTCGGCACGATGCCAAACGGTGACCGGCCGCAGCCCACCTGCTGCCGCAGCTGTGCATGCACCTCCGCTGCCTCGTCGTCTTTGCTCTCGGACTCCGCCTGCTCCGCGACGGACATCGCACCAATCGCCACTTCCGTGCAAAAGTGCTGATACAGCGGGCCAGCAGGCCCCGGCACCTTCACAGCCGCCGCCTGCAACGGCGAATCCGCACCACCCTGCGGCATGCCCCAATCACACTCGGTACCGAAACAGCACGGCTCGCGAAGGCACACGCTCCCCGCAGCACCTGCATCCTGCAGCACAGTGGTCACCCGTGTCACCACCACCTCCGGTGCATCCTCGGCATGTGCCACCAATGCACGCCCGTCGTCTCCGCGGCCCGCAGCCGCAGCCGGCAGCATGCCAACCGCATTCGCCGATAGCTCTCCCGCTGCACCACCGGCAGTCGAAGCCGTGGTGAGCGAGAGACCTACGGCATCCGCCAGGGAGGTCAGCCGCTCGCTAATCCCCCCAGCTCTCCAAGCTCCTCCTCCTGCTCCTTCTGGCCATGTGCACCACCTACGGCGAAGCCGTACATGGTCAGGTCAACGCTCACCATAAATCCGCCCGCATGCAACACCTCTGGTGCACCGTGCACCTCGCACACCTGCGAGAACGCCTCCGGCCCGTCCCCAGCTGCCTGCTGGTAGACGTGGCAAAGGGCCAATGCGTGCATCTCCTTCTCGCCGTGCTCTGCCGCCGGGCAGCAGAATGCATGCGCTCCCGGCCTACCGCCACCAAGCGGGCAATCCGTGTGCGCGTGGTACAGGACCCCCCGGTTGCCCAGCCTTGGCGCACTGTAGCAATGCGGCACCGCCCGCCGTGCATCCGGGTCGAAGGCCACCTGCTTGTCGCTGCCCTTCTTCAAGCCCGGGCGATAGTCGTTCACGTGCGGCAGTCGCAGCCTTCAACGCCGCTGTACCGCCCTTCTGATTAATGATTAAATGCTCCAGCACCCGCAGCTTGTCGACCACAACCGTTCAGCAACTGCTTGGCCTCGGAATCGTCGCCGGTGGGGATAGCCGCGCCGCAGCTGCGGTCCCGACCACCTTACGCCCTGCTGCGCGTCCGCCCAGTTCGTGTAGACGGTGGTGACGAAACGCAAACGCGGAAAATGCAGAACAATATGGTAAAAGGTAGAGGGTGGCAGGGTAGAGCGAAAAGCGGTGTCGGCGTGCGTTCGCGAAATCTACACGCACAGGCCCAACCGAGGCGTCCAAGATTATCAGTCCGAAACGAAATCCGCCTGCAGGTTGACCGTGACCAACACGTAGTCGCCCCCCTCCCCATGCGATCCCCAGCTCAGCTACAACTTCTTAATCTCCGCAGGCGCTCAAGGCACCTAGGCGCGCCAAGGCGCACCACCTACGCGAGTGGCGGTGTTTAGCCAACCATGCTTAAGGAATAAGCACAAAGCGTGGAAACAATGGGTCCACGACCTAGTGAGATATACCAAATCAGGTATACTCGAGTGGGCAAACAGGGTCGGCTCGGCATCGAATATATTGATAAGAATAGAGATAATGAATACCCTCAGGGTTTTAACCCCCAAGTCAAACCTAAACCCTCGAACGGGTACGCTAGTGACAGATGTGACACATGCCACCCACGGGTCAGGACAGACTAGGGGTCTGACCGGGGCCTACACCGGGACTCCCGGGAGGGCTGCCGGGCAGATCTCAGCGCATTCTGCCTTGGTAACCCTGACGTGAGCATCATGCTCCGCCGCAATCACCTCCGCCCGTGCCCTAAAAACCCTAAAAACCCTAAAAAATATATTAATCCACTGTTGACGGAACATATACTCTTCCATCGATGCTTACAACCCAGTATCGTCCGCATGTGTAAACGAGCCAGCTGCAACCATCCAAAGCTCAGCTCAGGACAGCACGGATGAAATATACATGCCATACACATAGCCGCAGCTTGTTTGTAAGTGGTCAGTGCAACTATTGATAATATATTGTAATTATAGTATATACGCAGCCACGTGCGGGGAACGATGCGCTCTTGACGACCACGCGCAGGTTCGGCTTCGAAAATGTTATTGTCTAAGACTACGCGGTCTCGGAACAACTGCTTACATGCATGTGTTCACAACGCGACATGTATAACGCGTATATGAATGATCACGTGATGCATGCTACTATAATTTGAATATGCGGCAACCTTCGCTCATACATACAGTATGTATGTGTGTTTCACACTGTGATACGCTTCGTGTGTAGCCTTGTATGCCCCGCCGAGCCGGGACACACGCGTGAATATCACGGTCTGATTTAACTATTGAATGCAAAGCTTCTGTTGCTTGGTACAAATCGCACAATGCGTAGTGGTAAGCCAGAGTGAGTAATATACATTTGGCAGTATATTCGTCTCTGGGCGTGTGAAGCCTGTGGAATTTCAGGGCCCATCGACGCCGCGTTATGGCTATATATACATAACCGGCGTGGATGGGCTAACACGGCACATCATGCCGTTCGTGATGTGTTGACATTTATGCTGACGCAAGTCGTTGATCCAGACTTTGTCATCGTGGAGGATCGCGATCATCATGGTTACTGTGGACCTTTTATTGATGGTATGACTAATTAATTCCGGGCGCATTTTTTAACGCGTTCAATTTATTTATTTATTTATTTATTTACTGATTAATGTGTTTACTCCTAAAATACAATTAATTCACAGGCATTCTAGATCAGAAAAAGGTTAAAAGTAACAACTAATTAATGTTTTGGAACACAAATGAGCTGAGGTGCATGGCTGCAACAGACACTAGAGAACGGTGAGAATCATGCAACGATTGCAATCAGTTCACACTACACAGTCATATTTCCCTTTAGACTCGGCGCATCGTGTATGCAACTGTGTGCAGCTGCAATGGGCTATTATAAACAATTATTCCCCTTTCGACCAGGAACTACTATACGTTTCACAAGATCAAGAATATTGCTTAAAGGCATCATTATGAAGTCAAAGCCACCACTATCAATGCACTCCTACACATATATCAAGTCGGCTTGCTGCGGCGGATGAGCGCACTAAGAACGTCTAGGTTTTCCTCGAACACCTCTGCCGGAATGGCCCAGGCCGGGTCATTTTCTTCACAGTCCCAGGCGCATGTACAACCTCGTCACTATCGAAAGGCAACCAAATATATATTGGCTTCCTAACAACACAGAATTGTCTTTTACGACCTGCATTTTCGACACCCGCATGGTGCGACAATGGCCTTCCCAAAGTCTGGCAGTGGGTTTCAAGAAGCGCCACGTAACCTTGCCTATCTTCAGACTTATTCGCTTCTACAACCTCCCTTAGATGCAGAACGGGGTTGTTTGAATTGCCTACCCGAAACAAGAATCCATACTCGTTTGCATGAGTCCTATTCCGGCCACCGAAATGTATACAATGAGAATTATGACGATGGCTCAGATAGGGACAAAACCGAAGTAGTAGGAATTAAATATCTCGGAGCCGTTGAAAAACGAACAAGAACGAACAAGAAAAAAATATGAATTGATTAATTCACGACTGAAATATGTACCTGCTACTTTTTTCTAGCAATATTTGTATTAACCTCGTTTTGGAATTAAAACAAATAAAAGGTCGCAGTATTCGCCTGGTTGAAGGCCCGACATCACATTGCTCAATCACGATGGACGAGGCAGACATGTTGTGATTGACGCGAGCCTTGCATTCCCTTATTGTGCCTCGTATGTGGACCGGGCTGCTCGGGGGCCGCTGCGGGCTGCGGCGGTACATAAGCGAGCTAAGAGGGCATTGTACGGGCCAATATGGCCTCACACACTTGTGCCTTTTGCGATGGAGTCTTTTGGAGGTTTGGGGAAGTCGGCGATAAGTTCTTCGTCACGTCCTGAAGTTCTTCGACACGTTGTGTACAGGGCATGCAAGACCGATTGTTTCAGGAGGAGGAGGATGCAACATGGAGCACGCGGAGCTTTTCGACCTATTGGTTGCAGCAGATAGTGGTTGCCTTGCACGGCTCGCAGGGCTACGGAATTGCTTGCAGGGCTAGTCATGATTATCAGCATGGGTGAATGCTGGGGATTTGCATGATGTTGATTTAGGTAGTTGTTTTAGTATTTGGAGGAGTTTGCTGTATGTTCGCTTTCAATTGTGAGACGCGTACCTTACAATACAGTTTCTGATACCTCTTTATATATCTCTTAGCTAAAACCTCCGACAAATCACGTCGATAAAATCTGAAATCAGCGCCAGCGAGTGCCGTAAAGCAAAAACAAATATCTTCAGAACTTCTCTCTTTCGAAAAAAGAAAAAGTGGAAGTGCTGGGAAACTACCTGAAAATTGGACAGGTTTGTCAGCAGCAGCCGTTCAGCAACAACGTGTACAGCTCATCCGAGATCAGCAGTAAAATCCAACAGAAACCTGAAATCGGGCAAGGCGTGGCTAGTGAACTATGTGGGGCACAGTGCGTGAGTATGTGTAATGTGTTAAAATAAATTCGGTCCTCCACGCACACTGCGTGCGCCCATGATTCTCACGAGCGGAACAAGTAGCCGCTACGACCTGTAGCACGGAACAAGAGCGACCGTGGAACATGCAAGTGCAAAAGAATATGCAGGTGTGGTGCGAGAAAGCAAAGCAGGGTACATGTCTCTCGCAGAAAAGCAAACACGTAGAGGTGTTGCCGTCAAGAAGATAGTTCAAGAGGAATGAAAAGCGATCGCCGCACATCATAAGAGGACGGACGGCGGTCGCGGCTGTGCACACGACACACGACAAACGTTTCCCCGCAGGATCGTTCCTATCGAATGAAATCCGACCGAACGATATCGTCGCATCACGATCATATCAGATTCCGATTGGCACTTCGCTCATCTTGAGCGCAGGTCAAAATGCGGTTGGGTGTTCTCGGTGTCACGTCGGTACTAGACGAACGGGATCTGTTGGCCAGTCGAATGATGGCGTCGTTGTGTCATGCGAAGTTGGCGATGGCGATGGCCGATGCAGAATTTCCTAAGAAAAAATGACACGACAAATAATGAAATGGCATTTCCAAGGGTTCGGACAATTTTGTCTCAGGAAATTCTGCATCCAGCCGAAAATTCTGCAGCCAACCCCAAAATTCTGCATGGCGACAAAAAACTCATTATGGAGACAAAAATGAGAGGCTTCCTCCGTTCTTCTCTGGGCATGCTACCTTCGTTCCATGGGCTGTTTGAGCGGAAGCTTGCCTTTAATTGTTCGAGGGTTATTATGACCACCAACGGCGATCCGGCGATCCTGAAGAATGATCTTCCATCCAACGTGCGCGCGTTAGATATGTCGTTTAAACATCGTGGTTGTCTGTGCTTGTTTTGTTTTTATCCAAAAACCGATTGGCTGTTTTGTTTACTTTGTCTCCAGGTTTGGCGGCGGTTACCATTAAGCTTCTGGAATCACGCACTGAGCTAGAATCAAAGGCTTTTTGGGATCTTGAGTCATAAGCTTTAGTCTGATTTCAGTTTCGTGTTTTATACAATTTGCACTGAACGTTTGGGTTTCGGCATGAAGCTGGCTTAGAAGAAAGAACGTGGCGCGATGCCGGAATGCAAGCAGCTACGTCCACACTAGTTCTTTTCTCGGCAAAATGTAGATCGGTCATGGTGATTTTTTTAAAATTCAGCTAGATAACTTGATAACTTGATAACATTCCAAGGGACGTGCAAATTACTTTGCTATGTGTACACTGCCAATATGTATAACGACATGTACCTTTCAAACTTTTGGGGGCGGTTGAGGGGTTTGCATCTTGACGTATTTGCACGTCGTGCACTGAATCATGTGAATTCCTTTTGGTGAAATGGGGACTATGCATGGAGACAAGTGCCTGCAAAACCGAAGGTCAAAAAAACGATTTTTAAAAAGTCAAATCATAGTTGTTCTCACTTTCAGATATGGTCACTTATGTATTTCCTAGGAAGGGAAAGTTGGAATCAGCCACAAGATGGCGCCATCCTGTTTCCTTTATGAGTGACATGTGGCTGTGACGAAGATTGTGAAGTGATATCTAGGACAAACGTCGCCAAGAGAAAAGAAAGTTTGCAGTTTAGAATGGGCTGCCAGTCAAAATTGCACGCGACATCCCTGCTGATCGTAATATTACGTCATATCCGACGATGACGCGAGGCGCAAATCTGTGCAAATCTTTTTAAGGGGCATATTTTTCGGCCAGTTTTGTCCCGGAATGCCATATGTCCTTGACATTCGCGCGCGGTGGGTTTGGGAGTTTTGATGATTGTTAAGTGGTGTAAATCGGGCGAGGTGTGAGTTTTATGCATAAAACTTGATATGCAAAGTATCATGTCGAAAAAGTAAAAATTGAAAAAGTTATGGATTATTTTCGTTTTCAGATTTGATAACTTTTTTGATGCTAACTTTTTCGCAGGCTGAAAACCTAGGCCAGAGGTCTTTGTGGATGATGAAGAATGACGACTTTTGGGTGTGGATGATGGTGATGATCTTAAAGGTGACATAGGATGACGGTATGCATGACTCGTCGTCAAACGAAAGTGGGACCAGAAAGATCGCGTTTCTGACAATAACGAATGTGCCACCTCGCAAGATGTTTAGTTTTTGTTAGCCAATGGAAACCGTGGGCCATCGATCGATCGATACGATGATTTGCGATCTAGAATTTGATTGGTTGGGCGGTGAAACGATTCCGCTAGCGTTCGATTTTCAAACATATTGTACAGCAGATATTGTACATTAGTTTTGTATTATGGCGGCCAGCAGGATATGCCTGGACGAATTGAGGGAATGACGTGTTTGCCGATCGCTGAAGTTTCCTCACCAGTGTGCACACAGGTTCCTCTTCACTGCTAGCTTCGCATAACGAGTTGGTTGCGAATCGTGCGTGCTTTGGTATGCGCCGGCTGTTGGGATCTTTTGGTGCAGGTGGTTATGCGCCGGCTGCTGGGTTCTTTTGGTGGAGGTGCAGGGCGCGCTGATTCGCGAACTATGTCGTCAGCTTCTTGGTTATGTTTTTAATTCCTGTTGCTTTCGTTTCCCACAAGATTCGTTACGTCCCACATGTTTATGGTGCCCGATCTCAGGATCTTGTGCTAGGAACGTCGTGGTAATTCTCCTGCGTCGTTTATCTTGATCTGGGCAGCAGCGCGGTCCATCTTGAAATGGGAAGCGCCGTTTATCTTGAACCGGGTAGCAGCGCGTCTGGGGCTTGCCCTGGCGGGATCTTCCTCGGTCTTAGTTGGCCATGCTACTTTCAGTTTAGGATTTAACTTAGGCTTTTCGCCATGCTCCTTCACTTCTCAACTTATGTAAAACAGTCAGCGATGCTGCTTTTTTTCCACCGGCTGACAGTTTCAGTAAATGTTCGCAGGTACTACGGGATCTTCTGCTCGCCAAGAAAAATGATATTTAGCACTCGCAGTTTGCGTGGTCTGCGTGGCACGAGAATTCGTGATGTCCTTCGGGGCACGTTCATTTTGCTTGTTGAGATGCGATAGGGATTTGCTCTTTTAGAACCCGTTTAGTATCAGGTTATAGAATAGAATAGTTTGATAAGCGGTATTGGAACTATAAATGTGCTGCTGCAAATTTGTATTATTATTATGATTTTGCCCTGCATGATTCCTATTGTGTGAATAGCTGATAATGTCCGAGCAAGAGGAACCCTGCCGTCACGTATATGAGCGTTTTATATACCGGTTCGAATCTGAAGAACGGAATTGTGACTCTTTCGAACAGAGTGAAATAAATGTCAGCGAATATTAGCACGCGAATAACGCGGAATTATTCTAAAAAGTCAGGAGAGGTCATGCCGAAAAATTATTTCTGTCCCGTATATATCAGATGTTATCGAGTAATTTGAATAGTTTGCTATAATGTACATCAGTATGTTTTTTATTTACTATTTACTTACCATATGAGGACGTTTGTCCGATCAACAACACAATAATTGATAACATCTGCAATGTGGATACCGAAAATTTAGTTTTGTGTGCCTTTGTCCTTGGTTAGACGAAGCCTTCTTTTTCTGTTCGGTTGCTGGTTGTCTCTTTGTTGCTAGCTCTATGTGCCTTTGCTTTCTTATCATATTTACTTCTAAGTGTTACTTTTCAGATAGTGTGCTCACGCTGTCCTCTGGAACAAAGATATATTCTTCCAAACTTTTTCTGTTCCTTATGTTCCTCCATGTTGCGAGCACAATTCCCAGAAGGTAATTACTATGTAATAACTGCTAAAAGATTATTAGTGATTAGCTAATAGTGTTTAAGGGTTATCTGGAACTAAATTTGTAAATCAATAAGAAAACAGACAAGTGAGTAGAACGGTTCAGTTGTCGTATAATCCTTCAAGCTTCGTAAATAAACAACGTAAACACTAATAAATCAAATAAAAGTTAACGGGCTGCTTGGAATTTTTCTATGCAAATGTTATCAAGGTACGTCTTAGCCTGGACAGGGCTGGGAAGGCAAAGATGCTCAACACATCGCAGTCATTCTGCGTGCGGGGAAACATTTCACATACGCAACTAAGATTTCTATGTTCATAGAGGGCAATCAAGACACAAGATCCTTCGAAGTTGTCAATATAACACTGCACGCTGACGCAAAACAAGAGTTCTCTGCAGCATGAGCGGGAGGGCCGAGCATTCTGTACACGCGATGAGACACGAAGGGCAATGAGACATACGGTTAAAAAAAACGGTGAAGACAAAAACCAGATGAGCAACAAGGTTCTGTACAAATAAATACTTATAGTAACCTTAGGTACACAAAGCACTAAAACTGGACTTTCTCCTTCTCAAAGCAAGGTCCACACCGCGCACTGCAAATGTGGAGTCAACAAAGCTTATTACAAAAACTGCGAACTAGGAGAGCCGTATGTCTGGCGTATGTGCACAGCAAAAATTGGCAAGAGAAGTCTCTTGTAGTTTACTTGGCCATCATCATCTTCACGAACTCGTCATAGTTGACTTGTCCGTCACCGTCAACGTCAGCCTCACGGATCATCTCATCAACCTCCTCGTCAGTGAGCTTCTCACCGAGGTTGGTCATCACGTGCCTAAGCTCAGCGGCGGAGATGAAACCGTTACCGTCCTTGTCGAACACCTTGAAGGCCTCCTTGAGCTCCTCCTCAGAGTCAGTGTCCTTCATCTTACGGGCCATAAGGTTCAAAAACTCAGGGAAGTCAATGGTACCGTTGCCGTCAGCATCAACCTCGTTAATCATGTCTTGAAGCTCAGCCTCAGTGGGGTTCTGGCCGAGAGAGCGCATGACGGTGCCAAGCTCCTTGGTGGTAATGGTACCATCACCATCCTTATCGAAAAGGGCGAAAGCCTCCTTGAATTCAGCAATCTGCTCATCAGTAAGTTGGTCAGCCATTGTTACAAATTATTGATTTTAGGAACGGGGTTTGAAGAAGTTTGAAGAAGTTAGTATCGCAAAAGTACTGAAGTGCTCCGGAATTACGGCTTTATTGCTCAAATTCTGTTGGAACTTTGACCTGCGTCGTCAAATCGCGTGCGAGAGAGTGCGACAGCTGCAGCCTCCCAGTTCGGCGCGGCGCATGCGCATGGGAATGACGCGCTAAATTATCATAACGGTCGGTCTCGGCCAATCATATTTCGAATGATGACAATCTATCCAGTTGCCAGAAATATCCCAACGCGTTTTCAAAACGCGTGACCCCGTGAAGCTTCCAAAATCCTGCAAGATTCCAGCGACACGTATTTCGATTACTAATCGTGCGGTCAAGGACTATCACCAATTAGTCATAAACGCATCGTCTCATGATGCATATATAAAAACGTTAACATCCGATACAAATTCAGCCTCACCCTAGATAATTATAATAGAACAATTCGTGCGGTGCGGTGGATCGGTTGACCAATTATAATTATCTTTATTGAATTGTTGAGGCCCATCAAAGAAATTAAAATAGTGAGACGTGACCTGTATAAAAGCGTCATGAATCTATGAAAGAATATCCATGTCGATCTCAATCTCGATTCTCGTATCCTGAAGAATCCAAGAATCCTCATCCTTCTTCCTTGCTGCTTGCAGCCGCAATAATTTTGATAGCTCTATAAAATACT
Organism: Cymbomonas tetramitiformis; assembly: GCA_001247695.2. Taxonomy (NCBI): domain Eukaryota; kingdom Viridiplantae; phylum Chlorophyta; class Pyramimonadophyceae; order Pyramimonadales; family Pyramimonadaceae; genus Cymbomonas; species Cymbomonas tetramitiformis. Next base: position 39,244 of record LGRX02002883.1, on the reverse strand, counting down.
ACTGTAAAATATACTATACTAGGCACGGTCGATCTCAAAAAAAGAGATCTCCACTAGGCCATCTGACCGTAAGATCATGTGTGCGACAGTGCTTTTCTTTTTGCATCCCAACATGCCCTGCCATGCCATGCCATAACGCGGGGTGGCGTCGTGGTAAATGTGTCACGCGAATGCAGTGGCACTGTCATCGTTAGCATATCGATACAGTACAGTATGGCGATCGTGAGATCGAGAATTCGTCTGCGTCTCCCGTTCGGTTGCATGGTTCGGTTCGTTGGGAACTTGGGATTCGCGCTTTGCCTTTCCTTTTGGTTTGCTGCTGCTATCCCATTCTCCCTCGCTCCGTACTGTAGAGCTTCAGCTAGTCCCTTCGTTCGTTCCGCAGCGATAATAACAAATAAGTCATCAATATCAGACCTACTCTTGTCCCCAGAGCTTATGGACGAAAATAGACATTTAGGGTTTGTAACTCTGTGGGGTCCATAAGCTCCGAGCCTCTTCCATCAACTGTAACGTCGACCCTCGCGTGTCGCAGGCCGCGCAACGGCCGCGCTCGGAGAAACTCTGGGAACAAGAGTAATATCAGACCTGCCTCCCACACACAGCCAGTATAATTCAAAACCGCATTTTTTATGCGCAGACACACTTGCTGGACTTTAGGTTCAGGGTTATTATTATGGGCTCTGATAGCCCCTAGCCTGACCTGTCTCTGATCGGAACCGTGACTCCGCTAGTAGCTAGGATGACAGTACAGTAGTATTGTACTGTCAGTCATTATTTCGTATTATCCGGGTTTCCGAGATGCATGATAAAAGCACTCGGCCGGACTGTTTATGGGAGCTTAGCCAGTTCGTTTTCACCGAGCGGAACACCTGTTCTCGCAGGTTATGCGCGTCACCACTTTCCCGGTAATTCTGATGGCACAGCGCCTAGTTGTTGCCATGATTGGCTAAGCGGTTTTGACACAGAGATGGGGTGGGCGCCCCCTTAGGCGGCAAGGCTCTATATCGATATTTCCGATAACCGATACTATCGATATATCGTATTTATCGCCGATTATCGGATTGCGATGTCTAACTATCGATTGTGCAAGTTTTGGTGTTCCATATTTAATTTATAACAAATTACATATAAATGTCCAAGTAATCGATTATTTATCAATTTTGCCGATTATCGATACCGTTTTTCGGATATCGGATTGTATCGATACCGAAAAACCAAACCGATATAGAGCCCTGTTAGGCGGTAGTTGACCTTTTCGCAGTATGGCCTCTCCTTGAGGTGGAGATCAGTTTGGAACATTTTTCGGCAGCAGTATCGTCGCTCGCTATGGCTTCTTTTTACGTTTCACCTGGCCGGTGGAGAGGGCATTCTTATAGAAACGGTGATATCGGTGTATATATATAAGGTGTATATATATACGAAGCAGTCAGAAAACACACAGTGACGGGTGCTCGGAATGTGATAGCATAAACTGGCTAGACAGACATACGGACTGTCTAAACAGGGAAGGCTAACGTGACGGTGGCACGGTCACGGGTGACACATGCCACACACAGTGAGGGGTGACGCAAGGAGAAGCAGGCCCCATACAGTGGGGGGGAAATCGGCTTCCCCGTGACACCACCTCACCCCGAAGGTGTGAGTGGCAATCCTAGAGCAAGCAAACCCTAAAACCTAAACCCAATGTCACTTAATGTCAGAGTTCAAGGGACCATTGCAGCTAGCTAACAGCTAGCAAGATGCGGTGTCACTCTGCAAGATAATTGCGGCGAAGGTCTAGACTAGTTCACTAACATGTCGGTTGCGATGTGGCCGCGTATTCACTAAGTGGTGGCGGCGGTGTCCTCGAAGATGTCGAGGGGCATCCAAACGACGAATCAACCAACTCCTGTGCGGTGCCAAAGCCAAAAGTAGCCTGGCACCACCAGAGCGAATGCGTCGATGAGAAGGGGTTGGGGAGGTGGAAGGTGAAAAATGCGGTAAGGGGGCGCGATTGAGCGCACTGGGAATGGCTCGAAAGGAACGATGGTGAGGGGCGAAGTGGGCGTGGCAACATCACCACACACCACTAGATGGTGAACAGGTGGGGTGCAAGGCGAGGGCGAAGGGAGTGGAGGGACGAAGTCGAAGGAGTCAAAGCACTCGTTGTTGATGGCGAACGCGATGGACTCGAGTTTGGTGCTTGGTGTGTAAGCACCACCAGGCACCACCAGACCACAGCCAAAGGGAAGATGCTGTCGTCGAAGCAAGTCCAGTGCAGACCGAACTGCGGCCATGCGCGCACGCTGGCGTAGCGAGGCCATGATCTCTGCGTCTGCAAAATCTGGAAGGCGCGTCGATAGGGTTTCGTGGGTGAAAGGTAACTCCTCGAAAAAATTAACCAAACCAAGCGATGGAGAAGTCAAATTGGGGTGAAATTTGACGAGGAAAACGAGGGTAATGTCAAAAACGTCGTACGGTAACCCGTATTCCCGCCAGAAGGGGTGCTGCTAGTCAGAAAGTCGAGTGGACGTTTGGGTTGATGGTGATAACGTAACTTCTTGTAAAATTAACGGAATCGGACGATGTAGGAGTCAAATTGGGTCAGTTTTTGACGAGGAACACGGCGGTCACGTCAAAAATGCCGTAAGGTAAGCCAGTTTTCCGGCAGCAGAGGCGCTGCTGGCCAGAGCGTTGGTGGAAGGAAATAAGTGGCCAGGGTGAAGGAATAAGAGGGAAACAGGGAATTCTGGCCCAGGGAAAACGTAGGAAACCTTTCTCGCTGACGGTAGGCAGCCCACGTGTTGATTCAAGGAAATTTGGTTGCGGTGAATGGCGCCGTAACCGTAAGGGACTTTTGAGGGAACTCTAGAATTGGCAAAAAAACCAAAGCGAGTTGATGCCTACCGAAACACCACTTAGCGTGAAGTGGGTCGATAACCTTATAGAAACGGTGATATCGGTGTATATATATAAGGTGTATATATATACGAAGCAGTCAGAAAACACACAGTGACGGGTGCTCGGAATGTGATAGCAAAAACTGGCTAGACAGACATACGGACTGTCTAAACAAGGAAGGCTAACGTGACGGTGGCACGGTCACGGGTGACACATGCCACACACAGTGAGGGGTGACGCAAGGAGAAGCAGGCCCCCATACAGTGGGGGGGAAATCGGCTTCCCCGTGACATTCCGCGTATTGTGGGTCGCAACCACTTTTAGCCAATCGGCTCATGACCTGTTTGATGTTGTTTTTATCGCTGAGACTTCTGCAGGAATTGGCCGCTGCGTCTACTGATTTGACTACTGCCGCCACACTAGCCCACGCTCCCCATCTCACCGTCGTTTTGAAAATGGATACACCGCAGAGACCACGTACACGCGCTAGGGCGCGTAAGTTAGCAACAATTTTTTATGATGTTGGAGCGTTAAACGCAGCCACGCCCACGACTCCGCATTTGGATTCGGCTGCGTCAGAAGCTTCGACTGCGGCTGCCACCCTCGTGCACCGGTTGCGCAGAGATTCATTTGACGTTCAAAGTTCCAAAACCGCAGCGACGAAAGTACTGGGCGACAAAGCTGCAAAATTCCGTGGAGACGAGACATCAGCTTCGGACATTTTTTCTCAATTGGTATCCGAGCTGCAGCAGCTCTTCACGTTGCAGTCGACGGCATTCGCACCCCTGTTTGACCTGACTGCTGCTGACACCCCTGTTCTGCCTGCTGCCAATGAACTCTTGTACTCTGTGCTGCTGCTGCTGACTGCGCCAGGGTCTCCTGCCCGTAATTGGGTAGAGGCTTCTGGCGCGGATGTTCCTGCTGATGGCAAACGCGCCACCCTGGAGGTGGTGCGTATGCTTGCTGACGCGTCGACTCCGTTCGATGCTTTGACTGAGCTGCTTGAGGTGAGGGTCTCTGACGAGTGTGACCCTGATGCGGGGATTCGCCTCTTCAACAGCTGTCTTCGGGATGCACAGCGTCTGACGACGCTGCCCGAAGACGCTGTTAAGAGACAATTCCTCTCTGCTCTGTCTGGGCCGGCTTACGCCACGCTGGTTGACTCGTTTGCTCGAGCTGACCAGCGTGCGGCTGTAAGTCTGCTCACCCTGCAGGCGCGCGTGCGCGAGCAGTACCGCTGCGGGCGGCTCTCGGGCAAGCGCACTGCAGGGCGCCCCATGTCTGTAGCATCTTGCACCACTGACACTGGCCTGGCTTCGGCCATTGAGCGGCTCAGTGCTCAGTTGGTCAAGTTGCAGCGGGATGTGGATTCCCTTAAGAAGGGTGGCTCCAAGCCGCCTCATGGGAAGCACACTCCGCGCAACTTCCACCGACCTGGAGTGCAGCCGCTTGCTCACTCCACCTCTCCGGAGGTGGCTTTTGACAAGCGGTCTGGCACCTTTGTCCCAACGTGCAGGCACGAGAAGTGCCGCGCCGTTGGGTCAAAGCATTGGCTCAGTGAGTGTCCTCACAAGGACACTCACCCATTGTCCATCTCGGCATCCTACTGCCAAGCCGTCGAGTCTTATGACTCCGACGTGCTTGCCCTTCGTTTCCAGCGGTACTATGACGCTGGGGATGAAGGGTCCATGGAGCACTTGTGTGCTCTCGTGGGGCAACCTGAAATCTGTGAGCTGTCTGTGCATGCCTTTGCTCCAGAGCCTACGGCTCTGCAGCAGTTCAAGGATGCTGCTGCCTCTGCTAAGTCTGCACCTGATAAGCATCTTTCTATTGGCCGTGTTGCATTTGCTGCGGTCAGCGGTCCGCTTGCTGGTGGTGTCGCTGAGCCGGCCACTGACAAGCGGCTGCTGCCGCGGGCCTCTGCACCTGTGCGTGATGAGCCGGTTGACTTGCATGAAGTCAACCGTGCCACCTTTGTGCCGCCGTCTGCCTCTCTGGCTCTCGGCCCAATGGCTCCTGCTGACAGTTCTTTCAAAACATTCAACACTGTCCACCCTGACTGGTTTGACATTGACCCTGAGCCTGTTGATGTCTGTGATTCCGATGACGATGGGGAGGGCTCCAACTACCCTCCTGGTGTCTGCCTGACTGAAATTGAGGGGGGTGCACCGCCGGCGACTGCAGCATTTCGGCGGTTCGGAGTCCCCAGAGGCTCCAGGCCATTTGGCATCGGTGAATTTGCACTCACTCTTTTCATGGTGGCTACGTTTCTGTTCAGTGCTACGGCGATGCCGACCCTCGTGGTCGGCGGTGGTGTCAGGGGCCTGGTTGAGCCCGGAGCCACTTACGGCTACGATTCACTACGGTCCCATGAAGCACTACTGGATTCTCTTAACCCGCCTACGGTGCCTGCTGTTTCGTCATTGCCGCTGCAGGATGTGCCGCGGTTCTTTTCTCAATCGACCTCGGCTACTTACCAGTCTGATGGTTTTGCCACTCCGCTCTGGGATCCGCCTGACCCGCTTGGGTCTGGTGGTGTCAACATTTATGAACTCTCTTCTCAATTGACTTCGGATGCTTTTCTTGATTGGAATCCGTCAGCTGAACTCGGCTCTGCCGACCAGCTTTACAGTGGCTAGATTGGCTTATTTCAAATCCTGGAGGTGTGATTAGCCTTAGCCGCAGTGGTGGGTTGTGCCGGGACAAGTCCCCGGGCACCCAGCTAAAAGTATATCTGTTTCCAGCGAAGTAGCTGTTTGTTATCTGTTTAGTTAGCTCCGCTTGCCTAGCCCTATTAGCTACGGTCACAGCTCCGGGTGGTGTGTTGGACTTTAGGTTCAGGGTTATTATTATGGGCTCTGATAGCCCCTAGCCTGACCTGTCTCTGATCGGAACCGTGACTCCGCTAGTAGCTAGGATGACAGTACAGTAGTACTGTACTGTCAGTCATTATTTCGTATTATCCGGGTTTCCGAGATGCATGATAAAAGCACTCGGCCGGACTGTTTATGGGAGCTTAGCCAGTTCGTTTTCACCGAGCGGAACACCTGTTCTCGCAACACCTAGCCTCGATTAACAGATGCACCCTTCCATTAACACTCCTGAATTGTCTCATTAACACTCCCTCGCCAACGGTTAACACTTTCGTTCACAACTCATTAACACTTTTCCGCCTATAATATAGCCCATTATGGAATTTTTCGCGTATCAACACTTGATTAACACCCAGTTTCCACATTAACACTATCGTAACACTCGACATTAACATTTTGTAACACATCATTAACATTTTTAACACAAATCCTTCTTAGTGTGCACTCTGGTGTGCTGAGATGTGCTTTGACCTCAACATGGTCTTCAATTTGGTTTATGCTTTACTTTGACAACTACAATCTTCAAATCTGGTTTGCTGGCACAGTGCATTTCATTTGTTTAGCGGGAGCTCCTTGCCCGTAGGTTTCTGCACTTGTGCTAGCTAGAGGGTTCCAATTTGTGTATTAGAATTGCACAATTTGATTAGCAGTTAGGTATGTCACACTAGCTCCTGCCCTAACTTTTCTTAACTTTTCTGACTTACCTGTCAGTCACCGCCACCCACAGTGTTGGGGTGGTGTGTTGAAATCTGTATAGGCAGCCCTGACCGGGAGTCCCGGTGTAGGCCCCTATGACAAATATCTAGGTAGCCAACACTGGATTGATGACTAACCCGCAAGCTCGTGTTGTGACACACCGAGTGTCGCATGTAGCTAGACTCGAGACCGTTCCGACTTCGAGACCGTTCCGGGTAATCTAGCTTAGGGTTTATTATCTTCAGAGAGTTCATCTATATTGGTTCACTGACTGTCTGATATCTTGAACCGGGATATTCCAGTAGGTAGATGCAGACAAGAGCCGTAGAGGAGGATGGATCGACAAGCACGAAATAGCAGTCTTTGTTGATACTAAGCTTCCAGATGGCAGGGTCATTAAATCTAAGCGGCATGCAATATTTTCTTACCATGGGGAGGTACATCATACACATGAGTCTGGATTATGGGGGGTTTCGATATTTAAAAAAACCCGGCTCCCTCTGTGCCACAAGCACGGCTAGTGAATGGGGAGGACTTCATCCGATTCTTAAAGGGAGAGTCAATGATATTAAGGTTGACCTCAGCCCGAGTGCATCATCAAAGACCATGGCGTGGTTCATAGGGGTCTATTGCCCGCCTCAATCATCTGGTTTCACAACGGCAGAACTGAAGAGTTTTCACTTCCAACTTAACACTATACTCGAACTTACTCCCAAATGGGAATACAAATTAGAGGGGGTAATTCGATTTGGGACCCCATAGTATGGATACTATACCCCCATAGACATCTCCGATTACTTTGATTTGTATCTCAAATTGACCGTGGCGGGGTCATGCCTTGGCACAAACAAGATTTTTGAAAAAAATTATTCAAATTTTAGGTCAAATTTCAGAAGAAGAAAAAAAAGGATGTCAACTTTTTGAAATATATAGGGGGTCCGTAGGGAAAATATCCACCCCCGTCTGCAATTTTTAAAGTTGGACCCCCATCGATCGATATTTTTCGAAATTTTGTCGAAAAATCCGACAGTACAGAGACGGTAGAGACGGTGTCGGTTGTCGATGTCGATGTCGATGTCGATGTCGCCGCCCTTCCTTTCGTTCACATTTGCAATATTATTTGTCGACAGTGAGACGCAAGAACAACCAACAGCGAACAGGGGGGAAATCATCATCACCATGCTCGTCGAAGACTATTCTTCAGCTTTAGATGCATTATATCTGAATCTGATATATCTGAGCTCGAGGACAACACCAACACGACAACTCTTCGCCCAGTACACCTAGACCTGGGACGTGACGATGACGACTCATCGGAGGACACCGACGACCGCGCACCGAGTCGCTTGAAGGTAGCGTATGCACGCACGCGAGCACAACCCCTAACAAACGCCTTCGAACAGTTGAAGCGGAAAAGGAGATCCCAGGTCAGGGTTATGACCGATTACACATGTGTCATACATGTCATACATGTCATACGTGTCATACCTGTCAGACATATCATACCATGTCATGTCATGTCATGTCGAGTCATGTCATATATTATAATGACAGACAGCCGTCTGCGACGTGCTGCATCCACGGGTACTCGGGATTGACATTGGCCTGGTACCGGGGGGCTGGTGACACATGCACCGTCCGGGAAACCGTGTCCACCATGAACCATGGACAGTGTGCGCGAAGTTCCTGTGTGACGTTTCCGATAAACACCGCCGGCCTTGCTGGCCCTGTTGGACGTGGGGCCGCGGCCTGCACGGCTTCAGACGGGGCAGTGCTCGGTGGCGCTAGGGCTCGCACAGCAGTAGGTGGGGGCGCGTCGTTCGTGACATGAACTAGGGCTGTACTCCGTGACGCCGGGGCTGGCGCTGTTGGAGGAGGGGGCGGTTCGCTATTGACGGGCAGGTTCGGGGCGGTCCCCTGACATGCCTTCTTCCACAATTCGGGGAACCGGGCCTTGATAGCAGCGATCTCCTTCTCGGTAGGGAACGCGAGGGTGGTATGCCCCAACTGACTGTTCTTGGTTTGCACGAAGCGGTAGACGGTTGTCAGGTGCTGTAAAATCTTGGGTTCGCACTTTTCACATGGGGACGCCGGGTCGGGGGAATCCGCGATGCACTTGCCCTGGGATGAGCAGTGCCTAACCCACGTTGTCACGTTATGATTTTTCAGGTTTTGTTTCAGCCATATCTCTAGCTGCGCGATCACCTGCTCCTTCGCCTCGTTCTTCCCCTCCTGGCTTTCTGGCATGGTCCTCAAATCGTGGAACCCAGATGCGTTCGCCCACACGGTATCGCGTAAGACAGTGTAACTCCTTGGCAAGTAGCAGCTTGACCTCCAAGGATAGTCCACCCTCAGGCGGAAGCCGCATGAATTCCCACAGCGTCCGGCCGCGATCGGGCATGACGAGCAACGGAACTGGCCCGACCTGCAGCGCTTGCCGAGTTTTGGTCTCCACACCATACCGTGAACAGGGCACGACGTAAGTGGGTGCTGCTTCCGACGCCAGTTTTGTCATGACTAGTTCTTGCGCACACCGCTTGAACTCCTTGGGCGGCTGCTTGGGCGGTCCCTTCCTACGGCTTGCGGATTGGAGGTTTCCGTTGGTCTTGGGGTGTGGCTCTAGCCCCGAGGTTTTGCAAAACCTTTTGACCACGACCTGGTCCGTTCGGTCCAGTGTGCAACCTCGTGTGACGGCGCCGTACGCGCCACTCACCCGTTCGGCATCTTTCGGCTCGAGGATATTCGTCGGTTCCACCTTGGACAACACCCCGCGCGCATGGCGACGGAACGTAAAAACGGGATGCCGTCGAACACGGTGAGAATTTGTTTTTCCAGAAACTCCTGGAGACCCTCGTCATAATCCCTGTTGTCCGCAGTAGTGATTCCTTGCTGCTGGCGCCGAAGGAAACGATTTCTGCGCCGTTTGAATTTTTTTCCCCGCTAGGAAACAAACCGCAAACCCAGGGTTGTTGGTTAACCTGGATCAGTGTACTGTGTGTATATATATACGGTGTGGGATATTGCGGCCACCCGATGCACACACGGCGGCAAAAGGTGGCGCAAACCGAAACATGTTGGACAACGCAAAGAACCGGAATGATGGGAGCGATATGCCCCCTAAGTTAGCATGCCTGCCTAGGACTGGTCCGCTGTGTCACAGGTTAGGTGTCGGTTGCAGACACCATGGTATCAGCAACATCAGAGAGGAACGCTGGAAGGTAGGCAAAACGGACGCACACCGCGGTCACCTTCCGCGCCCAGCCCGTTGGCGGGCTACCGACGAGGTACGAGTACGGCACAGCCACGGTTCAACTTAGAGCGGCGGGCCGCAACCGGACATCTTTGGACACACCCCGAACCGGACAGGAGGACTCCGGGGGACGATATGGACGAGGCACGCTCGCGCGAGGAAATATTACGCAGCTTGCCGTGAGGTGAAACGCACGAGCCACACGGTCCGCAGAGGCTTCAACACAGTTTAAAAAATGAGACCCGGTGAACACGAAACGAAAACACTTCAACCAACCAGAAGCAGGCCACGCTGGCGACGGTATGTCCCCAGCGTGACCTCCGGCTTATATGAAGAACACCCTTAAAAAAACAGGGACAAGAGGCTTGCATAACCGCCGCATCGTTGCGCGACCGGCCCGTTGGCGATCAGCGCACGAGCCACACGGTCCGCAGAGGCTTCAACACATTAAAAAAATGAAACCCGGTGAACACGAAAATGAAACACTTCAACCAACCAGAAGCAGGCCACGCTGGCGACGGTATGTCCCCAGCGTGACCTCCGGCTTATATGAAGAACACCCTTAAAAAAACAGGGACAAGAGGCTTGCATAACCGCCGCATCGTTGCGCGACCGGCCCGTTGGCGATCAGCGCACGCGCTACACGGTCCGCAGAGGCTTCAACACAGTAAAAAGATGTAACCCGGTGAACACGAAAATGAAACACTTCAACCAACCAGAAGCAGGCCACGCTGGCGACGGTATGTCCCCAGCGTGACCTCCGGCTTATATGAAACGCTCGCAACAAGCTAAAAATGCACAAATGCACCGGTGCCGGCGTTTACCTTAGCGGCCGCAACTAACCCCGCGCCCCGATGTGCGCCACCGGGAGCCTGAACATCGCCCGCGTCAATTTACTCACACTTAAAATAAACGAACATTCTGTTCCACAATCTGCACTTACCGCGTTATTAGCAGTTCGCGGTTGCTTTCCAGCAGTCACCAAGTTTGCGCTCCACTGGTCATCCATCTGTTATGAACGAACACCACGCACCCCCACCCTTTGGTTTGCAGTCTATAAACGTGTGGATAAAAATATAACAGCGACCGTGCAACGATTTAGCACCTTACAAATTTTACAGACTCGGGTTTCTCTTGTAACAAATATATTATATATGCTGGTCTGCTCGGGCAGAACGTCAGCTCAGAAATGATTTCGCTAGCTACCTACGTCCAACTATCGTTCCATCCTACGTACGTAGCTAGATAGGTCTTAATAAGGTCTTCATGCGTTTGGTGTTCGCGGATGCACCTATATCTACCGTAGATGATCCTGTCGATCGTCGATGGGCATGGGCGTTGTCAGTGGCGACTGCATTTTGAAATGATTATCTCGCCAGGACACCCACATCACGGTGGCTGCGCTGGGTATTGACACTTTTCAAATGTATCGGCGAAACAGGCGTGTGTTCTGGCTCCAATATAATTCCCAGCAGCGTGATTATACCGCGATTAACAGATGCAGCCTGAACTGTCCCATTAACACTCCCTCGCCAACGGTTAACACTTTCTTCACACCTCATTAACACTTTTCCGCCTATAATATAGCCCATTATGAATTTTTTCGCGTATTAACACTTGATTAACACCCAGTTTCCACATTAACACTATTTAACACTCGATTAACATTTTTTAACACATCATTAACAGTTTTTAACACAAATCCTTCCTAGTGTGATTATGCTCCGTTCGGCGACAAGTTGCCGTTCAAGCCATGTAGTGAACGAGTTTGGCGAGGTGAACAGTTGCCCTTCATCTTCGTGTTCATGTCCACATTGGGCAAAGATGGTCACTGCATTCGAGGAGGCGAAAGGTGGCGTATTGATCCGGAGCGTATCGTCGATCCTCCCTCCGCGATGCTCAAGGTGTATTACAAGACTGAGCGCACACATCCCTCTCCTGATGAAGAGGTACGCCCATGGCATCGCATGTTTTGCTTTGTCATTTCTAAAAGGTCCTTGCATGATGTGTGTGAAAACGTGTAGATTGATTGGAGTAGTGTGGAGTTGTTACACTTTTATCAAAATGAGATGTTGATCTACCTATTTGTGTGCCGGGATGTCTTTTTACGAAAGTTTCACTAATTTGATGTTGTGATGGTGGGTGATTAGGAGCGACTGTCACGAGTATTATTTCATGGTGCAAAGGATGGTCTCACACGGCTACGCCGCTACTTTAGTGACAAAAGAATGAAGGACTTTGTGAAGGAACAGGAACGAAAGCTTGCGGCTTCAGAGGTGAAGGAACGCGACTTGGAGCTCCATGAGATGCGCCTAGTGGTGGAAAAGGTCATAGTTCTATGCCGCCCCTACAGTAATCACTCACCTTTAAGAAAACCAGAGATTTGGGGTCAGCCAGCTAATTCCACCAACTTGCGTACCCCCCCCCGCCAGCGCCAGCGTCCTATGGAATCGGTAAGAATTAGCAAGTATTTTCTTTCAATCAGCCAGCAATTCTCTTAAAAGTCCAATGATAAACACTTAAAAAGGCGACATTTTCAAAATTTTCCGCCTGCGGCGCCAGCACCCATATTTCTTATTTTCGAGGATTCCATAGCTCAAAAAAACCAGCCAGCTTTTCTCGACAACTTCGGTACCCCCCCCAAAAAAAAAGCTGGCTGGTTTCTTATCGCCGGGTTTTCTTAAAGGTGAGTGATTACTGTATTTGTCTTCTCTATTGCCTGGTGTGGGAATTAAGGGGAATTATGTACGTATGTTGGACGATGATCGAGTTGGCTCAAGCTCGTGTGGTACGAAAAAGGAGTTGGTCTTGCGTATGTATGAACACCTTTATCACACTATCAACATGTTTGGGTTGGGCCGTCGGCATGTGCATGTAAATGTAAGTACAAATGGACCAAGCGATGAGTTGGACGTAGATGCTGTGCCTTGTGAGCTATGCGGCTCCCCCGATGACACAGTAGATAATCCAATCATCTTGTGTTATGGTGAGCATGCGGAGCACTGTGGGTATCATATTAATTGTCTTACGCCATCCTTGGACTACTATGTACCCTCCAAGAGTTGGTTATGCCCTACGTGTAAGGCGGCCAATTTGTTTATCATTGAAGAGGTGCTTCACAAGAGGACCATTGGCGGAGTTGTTAACACCTAAAGGGCGATATGGAAAATGCAGTATGAATATCAGCCATTCTACATATAGTTACGTTTCGGCGCATTGTGGATGCATTAGGCATCTCGGTGAGGCTTATATGGTATCCCCATTGCAGTAGTTCCGGCAGTTGGTGGGAGACTTACGATGAAAAGTTCAGGGGGCAAACGCAGTGTGCAGAAATTATACAACCATCACAAGATTTTCTCTTGGAAATATATAAATTAACTTTATAGTGGAGCGCCCCCTGAAATTTTCGCCTTGCGACTACACTTCAAGAGCCCGTTAACCTCCGTTGAATACCTATTGCTTCGTGCTCTACGGTATTATTTTGATGTTATTTTGATATTATTGACGGTTTACTAGTCTAGTTTTCTTCGACCTTCGCCCTCGTCGACATCTTTGGCTAGACCTTAAGCTCCCTTAACGCCTTTGCCTTTTTTGTTCGACTTCATTCCATTCGGTAATCCCTCTTCCCTCGTCTTCAACACTACGTCTTCAACACTACGCAATGAAGCGTTGATGTTTCCTTCTTTCACGTTCATCTTGACTTCCCATGTGTTCTTCACATTTGCGCCGTTTGTAACCCTCGTTTCCCCCCCACGGAAACTCGTCGCAGGCATAGTAAAGGAGCTCCTTTGCGTTCGCCCTTTAAAAGGTAAAATGCATTTCAGCATGTTTCATCATTGTGACGTGCCTTCACTTCGAATATCGTGTATGTGTATAGGTGCTAATCAAGATTGAAGATAGGAGAGCAAGCGACAACATGCCCGCCAACAACGAGGTGCGCACCTTTTCACGACTCCCTTGTAGTGATCCTTCGGCAAGCGACCTCACACATATGTCCCGAGAAATGTTAGAAAGGTTCACACCTTGGGACCGTCGGGATGCCCGCAATAATATTTGTTCTTTGGGTTTGCGCATCAAACCCAAACCCAAAGCCCATGTTCACCTCCAAAGACCTGCGTCTATGCTATCCTTCTCCGGTGATCCTTCGGCAAGCGACCTCGGACAGTTGTCCCGAGAAATGTTAGAAAGCTTCACACCTTGGGACCGACGTGATGCCCGCGATAGTGTCTGTTATTTTGGGTTTGCGCATCAAACTCAAACCCAAAGCCCATGTTCACCTTTAAAGACCTTCCTCTTTCCTATCCTTCTCCGGTGATCCTTCGGCAAGCGACCTCATACAGATGTCCCGATAAATGTTAGAAAGCTTCACACCTTGGGACCGACGGGGTGCCCGCGATAGTGTTTGTTCTTTGCGTTTGCGCATCAAACTCAAACCCAAAGCCCATGTTCACCTTCAAAGACCTTCCTCTTTCCGATCCTTCTCCTGTGATCCTTCGGCAAGCGACCTCGGACATATGTCCCGAGAAATGTTGGAAAGCTTCACACCTTGGGACCGCCGGGATGCCCGCAATAGTGGTCTGTTCTTTGCGTTTGCGCATCAAACTCAAACCCAAAGCTCATGTTCACCTCCAAAGACCTTTGTCTGTGCTATCCTTCTCCGGTGATCCTTCGGCAAGCGACCTCGGACTGAGAATTACAAAGTTCAAAGAGTTTATATGTTTTTGAAGTATACGGAACCACTTAAGATCATTGTTTGACGGCATCTACAAGCAGGTGAAAGAAGTCAGGATGGATGAGCATGGGAAGATGCGTGGAGCGTACAGTTATTTCAATACGTCACAACTGGGAGCAGAGTGGGGAACGCACGATGTGATATTTGTGCCAATCCATGTTTATTTGCATTGGACATTGGGTGTTTTATATCCGAAGGAGCAGAGAGTCGAATACTTCGATTCCTTACATCACCAGCAGCGGAAAACCTTCATGGTGGAATGTTTAAAACGCATTCTTTGTGAGCTAACCAACGCAACTGGGCAAAGGCATAGAAGAGCGAGTCACGTGGACATCGCCGAAGACATGGTGCACTCACGTGATCTTATTCGTAGCCAGCAACGGAATTCTGTTGATTGCGGCGTTTTTTTGTTAGCAAACATGCATGCGATCGCCAACGGGATTCGCCATCAAGAAGTGAAAGAGGAAGACATGAAAGTCCGTAGATTGCACATGATTAGAGAGATGCGCTTAGGTTGATTGGCGGGCGGCAATGTAAGTAAGGCATGTATATAAATGTAAATGTGTGTGGGGCATGCATTATGTTGGGGTAGGATTGTTGGTGTTACACGTAAACACGTGTTTCAGAAATGTGACCGTGGCAAGGAGAGTGTGGGCAAGTCCCCGACTACACAAAGGTATCGGGTTGGCAGCCCAAAATTTGTGTGGATCCCTTCTTGTGGCGGGCCATGGGCATTCCAAGCAAGGAGGCAACTTTCTTGATTCAATCCTTAGCCACACACCGTGGAAAGCAAGGGGGTTGAGTAGCGGTGTTAAGCGGCAATTATAGGTTGAATACCTATCCAGAGGGTTGTCTACTTGGGAGGAATGCCCGTCACTGCCTGAGCACACTTAATAATGGATAACATGAGTAGGGGGCATAACTTGCAATGAAGTGCCCTGGCCGATTCAGGGCCTGAAAGGCATTTTCAGGGCCTGGAAAGTCGTTTTCAGGCCCTGAAAACTCGTTTTCAGGCCCTGAAAATGGTTTTCAGGGCCTGAAAAGTCATTTTCAGGAAATGAAAAGGCATTTTTAGGCCTTATGTGAATTTTCAGGGCTTGGAACACTGTAACAAATCAGGCCCTGAACTTTTTTTTCAGGGGGCAAGATGGGGACATGAGAATATAATTCTAAACTTTATATCACACGAAAAGTGAATAAAAAGTTCAGGCCCTGAAAAAAAAGTTCAGGGGGCATCTTAAGAGTGTGAATTCCAAATTTCAGGCCCTGAACTTTTGTGTAAAACTTATATTATCCATGAGGTTTTTTCTAAGGTGTATAACTAGCCTAGTATAAAACAAGTTCAGACCCTGGAAGTGATTTTCAGGGCCTGAAAATGGTTTTCAGGGTCTGAAAAATATTTTCAGGGCCTGAAAAAAAAGTTCAGGGGGCAATTTTTCAGGGGGCAAAAAAAAAAGTTCAGGGGGCAATCGTAAGTAGCCCCCCATCTGCCGGATTTACTCCCCATTGAGTATACCCGTATACGGACCCATTTCATTGGTGGAAATGTCATATAACACCAAAATTTCGCCGGCGGTCCACACCGAAACGGCAATCAAGTATTTTCACAGCTCCATAATAATGACAACGGCGGTCCCCGGTCGACTGCGCTACACACATTCAGACCATGGTGATAAGGGTTCGTGTTACTCGTGGTCACACCACAAATGCATTTCGACACCATGCATGCCGCCCTCTTCCCGAATATCGGCTTGTGACCCACGACACGCAAAAGCGGAAGCAGGTGATTTGTCAACTGGGGCATGGCTTCCCAACCATCATGCCGCATACAGCATAGCGGGCATTTTACCGGGTAAAGGATTTTGGGCCTTGGTAATACCAGGTAAAATACCGGTATTACTAGGGTAATACCAGGATGGGAATTTTGGCAATATTCAAGAAAAGCGGTTTTGACACCCTAAGGGCGAATTCGTTTTTAGCAGTATGGGATCAGTATGAGCGCGGAAACATCCATAACTGCCACGGTAGTCAACTATTGGATATATATGAAGTATTGGTGTCCATATTGGGGGCTTGGGCGAGGTCTCTCAACCCTTCAATGTCCACCAAACTCGGTATATCGAGTGGGGGACTTGGTGGAAAGTGCAGGGGTGTTCTGCTTGCAGATGACAAAAGCGTGCTCTATGAAGAGTGCTCTAAAGGCTTCAAATTAAGGATAGGGTATTTTTTCATTGATATACACCATGATACGTCATCGCCCACTCATAACATCAAGTCAATAATAGTGGTGTCATGTTCGTGGCACATGCCCAAAAATGCCCCCAGCAGCTATTCAACAGAATTTCCTTAAGTATGGTGGTGGTTGGTCACATATATTAATGTGTGCACATACGGTGTGAGTGATAATGAGGTGCCATATCATCCACCTAGTTCCATAATATAAGGTTGCACATGAGTTATTACATCTCATTCTGAATAGGTCTTTGAGCCTGTTTTCAGCATATGCCAGGCATCTCTTGTCCTCCGAGGTTTCCCCTGCATTGATCCATGCTGTGTTGTTGGCTCCCATTCTTAGGATATTAGGCTCCACCGGTATCAATGTTGTCCCATCCTGCAATATCTGATATTCATTGATTGAAAGGATCCTCCTTGCTGTTTCATTTGGCCTATACCTTCCTTCCTGGTCCTTGGTGTAATGTTCCAGATGGAGGGTGCCTAATCCGGTGTCACATCTTTTAACTTTGACCAGCTCCATTTCTTCCTGGCTCATCCCCGACCCCTTCCAGCACAACATGCCTTCCTCCGGGGCCTGCGGCGTGTCTCTGTATTTGGGCTTAACCCTTCTTAATTCAGTTTCGGATTCATCACAAAGAATTTCTGCCTGAAGGGCTATGAACCATGGGGGTCCTGCTCAGACTGTGCTTTATCCGTAGTTCTTCCCAGCTTAGCATAAGCCCTCCGCATGCGTGGCTGAAGGAAAAACCCCATGTATCTAAGATTCCGAGTTGCCACTGGCATACTAATCTTCTCATAAACCGGTTTCGGGAGTGATGAAGAGTAGAGGACCCTACAAATTTAGAACCTTGTGTTTACCTTGTGTTTACCTTGTGTTTACCTTGTGTTTCGAGCCAAGTAGGGCCCTACTTGGGCAATGTCGGCAGTAAATGGCAAAACCAGCCAAAATCGGGTGAAATGAAGTTTCCGATAGTTTGTTTTTTATTGTTGATATCGATGGTTTGGGTCGATGTAAGACATATGGAGCGAAGTTTTGGGTGGAATGGCTTTGGTAACCTCACTTTTTGAGGCCTCAAAGTTGTGCTACTTGGTACCTGCCCTGTACTTGGGGCTGTACCTGGGCTGTACTTGAAAACATTGGAAAAAAATATTTTTGGAATCTGTTTTTTTGGGCTATTACGCTTATTTAGTCCTTACTATGGACAGTCTCCAAAGATTTAACTGAAAAAACATTTTACACTTCCTGTTACAGCACCTCAAAGTTAGGTCAGTATGGGCATTGGGTAGGTAAGGGGTAAGTAGGGGGCAATACCTACCCTGTACCTGGGCTGTACCTGGGCTGTACTTGAAAACATTGGAAAAAAATAATTTTGGAATCTGTTTTTTTTGGGCTATTACGCTTATTTAGTCCTTACTATGGACAGTCTCCAAAGATTTAACTGAAAAAACATTTTACGCTTCCTGTTACAGCACCTCAAAAATAGGTCAGTATGGGCATTGGGTAGGTAAGGGGTAAGTAGGGGGGCAATACCTACCCTGTACCTGGGCTGTACCTGGGCTGTACCTGGGCTGTACTTGAAAACATTGGAAAAAATATTTTTAGAATCTGTTTTTTTGGGCTATTACGCTTATTTAATCCTTACTAAATGAGTAAAATAGTCCTTACTAAATTAAGGCCCTACTTACCCTTGTTTATGTATAGACATGACCATATTTACCTTGTACTTGAGTATAGATACATGATAGGTAGGGCCCTACCTACCCTTGTTTATGTATAAACATGGCCTTACCTGACTAGCACTTGAGTATAGATACATGATAGGTAGGGCCCTACTTACCCTTGTTTATGTATAGACATGGCCATACCTACCCTGTACTTGTATATAGATACATGATAGGTAGGGCCATACTTACCCTTTTTTATGTATATACACAAACTGATGCTATCTATTTACACTACACAAATGCCATGTCGTACTGCAGGCCTAAGTACTAAGCAAGCTCGTCCTCGCTAGGATTTTCATCCTGGACATTCTGCTCGAAGAAATCTGCTCGAGGGTCAAGAACCACCGCAGTTTGCATGCAAGGATGCTTCACAATTACTACTTGCGACGCGATCTGATCTGCGAGCATGAATGGCTCTGTGGTATCGAAGACGGTGTCAGGGTTCTCGGGGTCATCGCAAAAGAAACAGCCAGTGACGTTGTCCGGGCCAACTATGGAGTTCATCCGGTTATACATGGCGATCTTCGCTTTTGTCGGCTTCTGCAGCCAAGCCGCCTTGACAAATATGTACTCGACCCCACCAAGCTTGATGGCATAGACGTCTTCAAGACGGGCGAGCCTGGCACGCATGTATAATTGAGGAATTAGTTTGCAAAAACTACTGGAATCGTCTGAACATGGTCATGTTTACCCAGGGTATCTAAAGAAACTAGGTGAACATGGCCCTGTTATCACAATACATTACTAGGTAGGGCTAGAACATGGCCATGTTTACTCATTAATCATAAGCAGAAAGGCACGCACCTATCAGTCTCTTCCTCTTCACTTGTTCCACGCACGCGTTCGATGAAAAAGAGCGGAAATAACACTGGACAGTTTTGAACTTCTTGTCCACAGCAGCGATGCGGAATCGCATGTTACCCACTTGTACCTTGTTAAACCTGCGGCACTTTGTGGGGCAACCACGCAACAACTCGATTTCGTCGGGAGTGAATGGTCGTCCGAGCCAAGGAGTCGGATCTTCGTCGGCGGCTAGACGGCATGTCATCCTCCTTTGCAGTCCTTTCTTCAAGCCACGACCGCCTCTCTTGACCCTGCGAATCACCTGAGTGATTAGTTTGTGGAAACGTGGATGGAAATCATGCACGAACATGGCCATGTTTACTTAGTGTTTCATTCGGGCATTGATTAGATGAGGCCTTACCTTGTTCGTAAGTCCTCATGATATGCATCAAGCAGGTCTTGCAACCGTCGGTAATGCCCCACATTGGTGCGCATCCAAACATCGATGCACGCTCGCTCGCCTTCGGTCAATGTGTGCTTCTTCCCTTTATCGGCCACAACAACGCGGTCCCGTACAAGAGCGGGGACGACAAGTGGCCGTGGAACTTCGTTGCGAAGTGCCATAAGTAACCCTCGTACATACTGAATGGTCTTCTGCCGCCCCATTCCGTTCATGATGCTCTGCACCGGGAAGGCATTGTTCTTCACCCACCTCCCGATTTTGCCATTTAAGGACTCGAATACGAACATCCAATACTCGCGAACCGGCCCGAGGTCTCGAAGTTGGTCTACCGCGTGACACAATAGATGTGTGTTGAGGACCCACCAGTGAGGGCTCGTCCAATGTCGCGAGCTCTCCATGGTGACGAGCCACTCTCTAATGTACTTGTCAAGTGTCGGCAGCTCCTGAATCCCCATGTTCACCATCAACAATAGGTAGGTAGGGCCATGTCCCACCATGTTCCTAGAAGGTCATGAACGAGTATGGCCATGTCTAACCATGTTCCTAAGGGATAATGGTCAAGTATGGCCATGTTCACTCTGTAAACTAGGTGGGCATCGCCATGTGCATTCAGCCTTCACACAAAATGTAAATTCTTGGTGACGCGACAGGGAACATGAGAGCAAGGTACCAGAGAACCGCACCTTCAGATCGATCTCGTGGGCCGTGATTTCCCGGACTATCGTTGAAAGTTGC
>LGRX02002883.1:0-18849 GCA_001247695.2 Cymbomonas tetramitiformis | reverse complement strand
GTGGTCCGTGCGATTTTGATCCGACGAGCTTACAATTCTTGGACACGCATGTGGGGGAAGTGTCGATGGTGACGTCAGCAAAATGAAATCTCGAAGTGAGTCCGTGCGATTTTGATCCGACGAGCTTACAATTCTTGTTTGTGAAGCAAGAAAGCTCTTAAAGGTAAATGTTGAATGTTTATGTCCACTGTAACCCTAGAAGTTACTGCAAGCAGTTATGCCAGATCTGAAAAGAGGCCAAGCAATAGTGAACTCTAACAGAAGAGGGAACAAAAAAGACCCCCCTCTCAAATGTCATGTGCCTGGTTGTCTAACGCCAAATCTTTCAGTGCACAAGACTTGCTGGGCTTGCACCAAGCCATTCCATAACGTTTGCGGTGCGGTGGTTAAACCGGATCTGACTTTTGGAACTTCCCGATACGAGAACGAGTGTGCCAGGTGCGGGGAGTACAAATCTACCCACTGTACCTTCTGCGGGGAACCCGCTAGCGAATTCGAGTGTAGGCTTTGTGAGCGTGCTTACCACCGCAAGTGCGCCTATGGGACGAGGCGTACCTACCAAGCTAACAACTGCGGGCGCCAAGACTGCACGTCAATTCCGCCTTTGGCATTCCCCAAAGTGGAGAAGTTGGAGCTAAGAGGCGCAGTGTGTAGTATGACCGAAGGCCTGAAGGACGGAGCTGGGCAAGGAGGCATGTGGCACGCGTGGGTGGTACGACGTTTATGCATAATTTGACGAATTTTCGAAAAAATGACATTTAGAAGTGTTAGAAGGTTGGAGAAGTTTGGAGAAGGTTTGGACAAACTCAAAAATGTAAAATTTTGACATTTCGGGTTTTGGAGTAGCCGTGCGGGGCCATTTCGTTTACTGCAAATACCAGGGAATCAAGTTGTGCACATGGAATGCTTGCGCGACACATTGATAAGTTTATAAAAGGCCATTACAAGGTTTGGGAAGGTGCAACATGATAGTAGAAGGCAGTAAAAGGTTGCATGTCCAATATTTTAGGGTTTTAGGGTTGCTGGCGGGGTGGTGTGGGTGAAATATTAGTTGTGAGAGGGGGTTCGGCGTGTGCGGGGTCCGCTATAAAGTGCACAATTTCGGGAAATGATGATATTACACGGTTTGATATTTTTGGAGAAGTTTGGAGAAGGTTTGGACAAACTCAAAAATATGAATTTTGACGTTTAGGGGTTTGGAGTAGTCGTGCGGGGCCATTTTGGTCACTGCAAACGGCAGGAAATCGAATTTTGCACTTGGCATGCATGCGCGGCATATGAATGTGTCGCTACAAGGCCAATAACAAGCGGGAAATTATATTGTATGATTTAATATTTTTGGAGAACATCGGAGAAGGTTCGTAGAAACAAAATAATGCAATATTTTGATATTTTGGGTTTTGCAGGAGCCGCGCGGGACCAATTTGTTCACTGCAAATATCAGGATGGTTGCCGTGTCATGCACACGGCCGATGTTTTGAAAATAAAGAGCAATTCAATATGCAAGTGCATTTCCATGCTTATATTCCAATGTTCATACACAATCTAATGTATGAATACTTGCAAGTGACATGATTACCGTAGTGTCAGATTATTAGAGTTATGCAAAAATTGCAGCTTACTGTAGCACGAAGCACCAAGATGCGGCTCTCGGGACAGCTCAAATAGCACTTTTAGTTAGGCAAACGATTTCTAAGCTAGCGCCTGTCGAACAGCTCTTCCAAGGAAACACGTGAGCGTGAAGCCCCACGAGCAAGGTCCTGCAATTGATCCGCGGTCAGGGTGAAAAGCTGCTGTGCTGGTTGGGCGAGCTGCTGTGGTTGGGCGAGCAACTGCGGTTGCGCGAGCAGCTGGGGTTGCGCGAGGAGTTGCGGTGGTTGCGCGAATAGCTGGGGTTGCGCGAATAGCTGGGGTTGCGCGAGCAATTGTGGTTGCAGCTGGTAGGATTGCTGAAGCTGCGAGAGCTGCTGGAGCTGCTGAAGTTGTTGCAGCTGTTGAAGCTGCTGGAGTTCTTGCAGCTGTTGAAGCTGCTGAGGCTGCTGCACCGGTTGAAGCTGTTGGGGCTGCAGCAACGGTTGAAGCTGCTGGAGCTGCTGCATCTGTTGAAGCTGCTGGGGTAGCTGCACCTGTTTGAAGCTGAGACTGGGGCTGCGAGAGTTGCTGCAGCTGCAGGGGCTGCTGCGGCTGTTGCAGCTGCTGGGGCGGCAGCACCTGTTGAAGCTGAGACTGGGGCTGCGGGAGTTGCTGCAGCTGCAAGGGCTGCTGCGGCTGTTGAAGCTGCTGAGGCGGCAGCACCTGTTGAAGCTGAGACGGGGGCTGCGGGAGTTGCTGCAGCTGCAAGGGCTGCTGCGGCTGTTGAAGCTGCTGAGGCGGCAGCACCTGCTGAAACTGCTGGGGCTGCAGCACCTGATGAACCTGAGACTGTGACTGTGGGAGTTGCTGCAGGTGCTGGGCCAGGAGGAGTTCCTCCTGCTGCTGGGCCTGCGGGACGCCCTGACGAACTGCTTCCAGACCTGAGATCTCACCCTCCGTCCCTTGCTCCGCCGTGGGCGTCGCCGACGCCACAGGTGCCGGTCGCGGTTCCTCGGAGGCCGGCACTTGCGGCAGGAGCGTCTCCAAACTAGCGCGCTCCAGCTCTAAGCGCCGGTCCAGTGCGCTCTGCTGTCTCTGCTCCAACGCTTCCAAGCTCCGACCAAACTCCTCTCCCTGCTTCCTCAACAGCTCCTCCAACTGTTCACTCGTCACGCCCACCTGCAAAGGTCCACTTCTTCCTTCCTCTACCTCCACCTGCGCCGCCAGTGGGACCGCCAGCACCCCACTGCCGACACTTGACCTCCGGCCTCGAGAACGACCACCTCCAGCTTTCCCCGTGCCTTTCCCCGTGCCAGCATCAAGTGCCCTACCCGACACGTCGCTCGGTGCTTGGCTCCCCCTTCGGTGTGGAACGGCCAGGTGCGCAGGCGCGGCAACCCGCTTCTGCAAGGTGTGGCCGTCAGCCAAATCCGACCTCATGCGCTTCCTTCCTGAGGCCCCTTTAGACGCAATTGTCTCAGGCGGTGCATCCTCTGTGACCGTATCCCCCTCGGAACCCGCGCCCCCACGGCTAGGGGCAACCGATGCCGCGTCCTTGTCCACGAAGAGGTAGTCGTCACGGGTAACGCTGGGTCCTAACTCCACCCGGTCCGCAGTATTCACCTGCCTCAACGGGGCCGTCACCGACACGCCCTCCTGCAAGCCCTTCGTTTTTTCCACCGCAATCTGTTGTGGCACGAACTTCCTGAGGACCTGGAACACTTTGTCGATCTTCTCGTTGTCACGGAAGTAAGCCTCCCCTCGGGCTTTGTCCGTTACGCCCACGTTCAGCTTGTTCATGCGGAAGGTGTGAAACATCTCCGGGTCGGCGTTCGGCCCATCGATTGGCCCCCCGCAATGGACAAACCACCCTTTATTCTTTATGTGCAGGATTGAGCCTACCACATACCCCCCCGAGTGACCCTGGTGAAACACCACTCCGCCGTACGAGAATTTCCCGTTCGATTTCTCGGCGTATCCCTCCTTCCCACCAAAGCCGTCGCCATACACATACCGCGGCCTAAAGTTAATGTACTTGTTGTACGAGTGAAGACGTTGCGGCAGATCCAGGTCCTCCCACCGAGGCTTCCGCTGATGGCCACCTACGGGCAATGCCTGTGCGGGAGTGTTCGTGGGTTGCTCCGCCGATCCCAACGGCGCGTCCGGTACCACCCCCGCGGTCTCGGGTGCGGGCACCTCCGTGCTCGTGGGGGCGGGAGCATCCGCGGGTTGAGCCGCCGCTCCCGACGGCTCCTCTACACCCCCCGCGGGTTGCTCCGCCGATCCCGACGGCGCGTCCGGTACCACCCCCGCGGTCTTGGGTGCGGGCACCTCCGTGCTCGTGGGGGCGGGAGCATCCGCGGGTTGAGCCGTCCCTCCCGACGGCGCGTTCACTACCAGCCCTGCGGTGTCGGGTGCGGGCACCTCCGTGCTGGTGGGGGCGGGAGCATGCGCGGGTTGCTCCGTCCCTCCCGACGGCTCCTCTCCACCCCCGCGAACGCCCTCGGGTGTGGCCGCTTCAAGGGGTGGGGGAGCCGATGCCGAGAACTCCGAGAGCATGGACAAGGCAGGTGCCGGAGTGTCCGCGGGTTGCTCCGCCGATCCCGACGGCGCGTCCGGTACCACCCCCGCGGTCTTGGGTGCGGGCACCTCCGTGCTCGTGGGGGCGGGAGCATCCGCGGGTTGAGCCGTCCCTCCCGACGGCGCGTTCACTACCAGCCCTGCGGTGTCGGGTGCGGGCACCTCCGTGCTGGTGGGGGCGGGAGCATGCGCGGGTTGCTCCGCCCCTCCCGACGGCCCCTCTACACCCACCCGAACGCCCTCGGGTGTGGCCGCTTGAACAAGGGGCGGGGGCCACGCCGACGGCACCGCAAGCAACGGCAAACTGTTCTCGAGCGCGCCTTCCAGCAGCATGGCACCATGTTTTGCGAGGTTCAGAGCGTCTCTCTCGGCTTGGGAGGTTGGGTAGACCGTGCGCTTCGCCATGCACTCCGGCCTACCACAATTGTTCACCTCTTCAATGCCTTTGGCTACCATGCACACGTTATGGTAGCTAGCATTGCAGTGCGAGCACCTGTGGACACCACGTCCATCGTCCTTCTCGCATATGAAGCAGGACTCATCTGGTGCTGGCGGTGGGGGTGAGGGCGGAGCCGTGGCGAGCCCACCTAATTCATAGAACACCAAAACCAAGCACGTTTACACAAGTAGGACGAGAAACATAAATAGAACTAAAAACTCATTACAACGTTATATTATTGGACCACTTTGAAAAATGTGCTCACCAGCGTCGCCGGTCTTCAGCGCGCTAGTAGGCCAGTCCAAGGACTTTCTTCGAGAACTCTGCGCTTCCTTGGCCAAGCCCGCCAACGCGCGGGGAGCGTCAATTGAGGCCAGCGTTTTAACGGTGGCCTCGGTGGCATCTTCCGCCACTTCACTAGCAGTACACTCTGATCGCTGCTCGCACTCCTTGCGCCCACAGTTCTTTTGATTTGTGAGCAAACCACAATCGGCAGTCCCGAATTTTCGCTGACATGAAGGATGGAAACCACCTCCACAAACACTACAAGTCATAATGGTCGCGCTTTTCTTGCAATAAACGCACTTCCCCGGCCGAGGACCACACTGCTTGCATATTACTCCAACCTCCTCATTGCTAGAACACGCGAAATGAAAGTAGCCCTGGCACGTCTTGCATTGGATCTTCGGTACAATAGTTTTCGGGACCGCACAATCGCGGACCACACATTTCACTGCATTCTCTTCTTTCTTCTTCACAAGAGCTTTCACAACAGCCGGTTTTCCACGGTTCGCCCCCATGTTTCTGGGGCAAGGTGTTAACGTGCTACTTACTCTTAGGTTTCAGGAGCATAAGTCAATTAAGTAAAGGCGGAGTCTTGGGCCTTCAAGTCCGTCCAGAACTCCAAAGCGCCACATCACCATGCACATACAAATATCCCACGCAAAAATATTTCGCTGTGGAACCCTAACAGATTTGGAGTCCGTCGATAAAACTTGATCGAACTCCAAAGCGCCACATCACGATGCACACAACATTATGTCACGGATATAAATTATGATGTGGAGCGCTGACAGATTTGGAGTCCGTCGATAAAACTTGATCGAACTCCAAAGCGCCACATCAAGATGCACATAACATTATGTCACGGATATAAATTATGATGTGGAACGCTGACAGATTTGGAGTCCGTCGATAAAACTTGATCGAACTCCAAAGCGCCACATCACGATGCACACAACATTATGTCACCGATATAAATTATGATGTGGAGCGCTGACAGATTTGGAGTCCGTCGATAAAACTTGATCGAACTCCAAAGCGCCACATCACGATGCACACAACATTATGTCACCGATATAAATTATGATGTGGAGCGCTGACAGATTTGGAGTCCGTCGATAAAACTTGATCGAACTCCAAAGCGCCACATCAAGATGCACATAACATTATGTCACGGATATAAATTATGATGTGGAACGCTGACAGATTTGGAGTCCGTCGATAAAACTTGATCGAACTCCAAAGCGCCACATCACGATGCACACAACATTATGTCACGGATATAAATTATGATGTGGAGCGCTGACAGATTTGGTGAACTCCAAAGCGCCACATCATGAAGCACTTCACGCCATTTCGAAGTGAAACGCGTTCGTATTCTTCAAGAATGTGACCGGTGATGGAAGTGCGAGGAAGCTCATGCCCTCGCACGAATATATTTCATGTATATTTGATATGTGGTTAGCGTGGTAGAAACGACAACGATATGGGTGGGACGAAGCGGCGCCCCAATCCGACAAGCTTCAACGGTGCGGTTGTACTTTATTTGTAAAGAGCCCGAAGCTATTATGAACTATTATGATCTGTGACAAAATGCGTGAGAACGACTGTTGAGGAGTGCGCATACCTTTTTGTAGCAGGGGTGCACATCGTGGAAGGCCACGTGAAGTTCACCGTGGTTCGGGATGATCGACGTTGGCTACTAGGGCAGTTATGTGGAATCATGCATGTCATTCTAGCTATGAGCGTCTTTTTAGCTTTGTGCGGCTCAGACGCGAGCTACAATCCTGGACCAGACTGGGATATCCCGCCAATTCTTATGGACTTGCTACCTCTTCTAGTAGAAGTAGGCGACTCCGCACGCACCATACCTCTTGGAGTGTGGCCCCTACCGCAAGAAGCTATGCCGACGCTTCGACACTTGGTTACCAAGTTGGATTCGGTGTGCGATATTTGGGCGTCTGCACGAGCTGAGGCGACTTCCACGCCCTTGCGCAATTGTCAGATTCCTGACAGCTCAGACAAAGAGGAATGTTCTTCTCCGGACGAACTGGACACTTCGCGCGAAGTGTCCAAAGGAGGGATAGAGGGGCAAGAAGATGGTTTGCGTCGGTCGCAGACACTTCACGAAGTTGACAGACCACAGGAATACACGCCACTGAAGCGAGGAAACAGGAACCACTGGATAGGGAAGATGAGCGAGATTTTTAGTAGGTCCCCAAACCGCATCGCTTCAGCGGTGAGGGGGTACATTGAAACGCTGCCAAAGGAAGTGGCAGTAGGTGTACTGCAACGCTGTCGCGCAGCGTTGTTCGGTGATACAGAAATGGCGAAGACCAAAGCTATGGACTGCATTCTAGAAAAGCTGGTTGCGGTCTTTGGGGCGCTGTCGAGTAGGAATTCTAACTTGAACGAGGAGCACAAGCTTGCAGTGGCGGCCGCAGTGTTTGGCGAGAACATGCAAGAGGGGCAAGTGTTAACCGCAGCGACAACAATGTTAGGCGTGCATAAGCGTGTAGGATATGCGGGCATCACGGGGCATAAAAACATGCTGGCGGGTGCGAGGGTTGGCAATGCCGAGCGTGCACGAAGGAGCTTGCACGTGGGTGTGACGCGCCCCAAGCGACGTGGGCGTCGTTCAGGGTGCATGGCGGAAGCCACTTGTGCACTCATCCGCGACTTTTGGTTGCACCCGGACAACACGCGCGTGAGTCCTTGTAAGAAGGACGTGGTGTTGGCAAGAGATCCACACACGGGGAAGCTTAAGACGCCCCGTGAGTACGTTAGCAAGCATTGGCTTGAGGCTTCGCAACTAGTGGTGTACCGGAGATTTGTGGCGAAATATCCAAGCGTGAAGGTGGGGCAAAGGTCGTTTGAGAAGGCGGGAGTTTGCAAACCGCACAATGTGGTACGGTTGACAAGAAGGGACAACATCTCTTGTTGTTGTAGGTATCACGAGGACATGCGCATGGTGCTTAAAGGGTTCGACGAAGCACGGGAGGCGGTGCACAAGAAGTGCCCGTGCAAGGATAAGAAGTGTTGCCCCCGAGTGCCACGGACGGCGGAGGAAAAGAGGGAGAGCGCGGTGGGTGCGCCGACGGGGCAAGTGTGTGGCATCGTGAAGGCGGGGAAGTCTACCTCCACGTTCGCGGAGAGTCTGTTGTGCCCGCGTGAAGGGGATAAGCACCGCATAGAGTGCCTGTTGCAAACCTGCAAACAGTGCGGAGGTTTGAAGAACTTTAAAGTGTGCGAGAAGGAGGTGCAATATGCGGAGGAGGTGAGGTGGTCGTGCTATGAGACTCTGAGTACGGGCAAGTACGACGACGAAGGGAAAGAGGTTAGGAGGTTGCAGTTTTTGCAGAGAGGTGGTATTGGTCCACGAAAGTCGTCCGTCCGTCCGTCCGTCCACTGTCCGTCCACTGTGGACGGACGGACGGACGGACGGACAATGGACCAAACATTCTTAACATTCTAACATTTCGCAAATTAGGGCGCCCATACTTAAGCCCATACTTAAGGAGTGTAACGCGTCGGCCCGCGTCGACGCCTACGTTTTCCCATACTTAAGAAAAATTAAATTTTTTCTTAAGTATTAAGGAATATACACTAACTCCCCCCTCCCCCCCTAACCAGGGTCTCAGGGGGTATAACCCAGTCGTCTGCGAGTGGCAAACGTGCGTCAGAGAGACGAACCTAACCACAGAGCTTGACAATCGTATACGATTGTCAAACGTGTTTCTTATTTTTTTTCATATTTTTATCATGTCTATATAGGGTATTATTTTCATAAAATAATTCATTTTTCATGGTACTTTAGGAAACCATGCCGGCTTCCCTGCGATACGGTAATCATGCTTTGGATGTCCCGCATACCGTGCCAATATCTCTTCCGTTACTACAGGCCTTGTTTCCAACCCTTACCGACACCCCGATGCTTCTTCACCTGCGCAGCGCAGAAGACGTGCAACCTGTCGAACTCGGTACCGTGTTCCCTGACGGAGCTGACGTACTTGTGATCGGTGGTGTCAGTTCAACCCCCGGATCTAGTGACGTGAAAACCGGTTGTGCGAATGTCGACACTGCCACACACGAATCTTCCCAAGCATCAGCTTCTCCGCCTCCTAAGACGCCTCGCCCTGAAGTAAAGCAAGAATATTTAGTTTGTGACTTAACCGAATCGCCTCCACCTCCTAAGGACTCGTATGAATCTATGAAATCCTCTAGCGCTGTACAAGAACCAAAGCTCAAGCATAAGGTCAAATCGGAAAATACTGCCTATGCCGGACCAGCTATTCCGATAGATTTTTCTCAGCATGTTGATTTGTCCCAAGACATAGCGCCAGGTCAGCCTGGCGAGCTTGTCGATGAACTGCCAGTACCTCTCCTTCCGGGGGTAGTTTACAAGCCACGTGCTGGACATTTCTCTCCTTGGAGAGATTTCTTAAAATACGATCCGCAGACCTGGATGCGTTCTGGGAACAAAAGGCGTATCAGAGGCCGTCTTACTAGAACTACTCGATGTGGTGGGGCTTTATCCTGCGAGAACGATGCATGTGTAGTGTTTCGTACAACGGGTGATCGTAACCGTTTCCAATTCACCGGTACCTTTAAGAACCGCAATCTGGCGTGCGCCCTTTGCAACGCTGCGCCTACTCATTCCGGCAATTGTCCGTTTGAAGTAACCATCCAAGAAGACTCCGATTGGAACATCCTCCAGCTGTCTACTAGCTCCCTTGGACACAACCATTCCGTGTTGTCCACCGACAACCCCAGCGTGGGTGAGCTAAAAGCAGCTAAGACTAGGGCTGAGGAGGTTCTAAACACCGGTG
Source organism: Cymbomonas tetramitiformis (assembly GCA_001247695.2). Classification (NCBI taxonomy): domain Eukaryota; kingdom Viridiplantae; phylum Chlorophyta; class Pyramimonadophyceae; order Pyramimonadales; family Pyramimonadaceae; genus Cymbomonas; species Cymbomonas tetramitiformis. Next base: position 9,147 of record LGRX02002883.1, on the reverse strand, counting down.
GAGTTCGAAACGTGTGCCAGGTGAAAAGGACTTTACTCTCGGAAACCGTCTTTCCAAAAGATTCTTCTTTTGACCCTAGCCAGCTACCAGACATCGCGAGGAAAATGAAAGTGATTGATAAGGCAGTGGACCAGAATCTCGTGCGAGGCCGTCGACAGGATGAGGGCATGCAAGCCGTTTCCCAATGGGCTGCTAAGCACGGTAAGGGCCTACTGCAATCTTTCGCGGACGAGGGGAACATCGACAGTTTTGCTCACACGTTCGTTATGTCCAGTGTCGGAGTGGATGGAGGTGTCGATCTCGTGCGTCGCATGCACCCGAAAAGTAGCGACGACTACCTCCGCTCAGCGTACGTCCACTTGGATTTCGTACATCGCAAGGTTTCTGGGGATTGGGTGACGATGGGGGCGCACGTGTTCTCCATAGAGGCCAACGCTCTGCTCACTATTGCCACCATGAACGTACCCAAAGACTGTACCGAAACACAGGTACTGTTTTGGACATTGGTGAAGAAGACGGTAGCAGCCGAACACCCGCGTGAGGAAGTATTATTCTACGGCTTCATGGGAGATGCAGCAGGTAAGTTAAAGATCATAATTTTCAATGGGAGAGTTTGTAAGTTACACGGTTCTGACAATCGTATACTATTGTCAGAACCGTTGACATTCGAATACGAATGTCACCTACGCATGAAATACAGGGCAAGTCAAAAATCATAGTTTTTTGTGTGAGTTTGCACTTTATATCGTTCTGACAATCGTATAAGATTGTCAGCACCGTGTAAACCTACGCATGATATGCTTGGTTTTCAAGAACTGATTAATATTTGGGGCACAGGTGCTAACTGGGCAGCAATCAAGAAAGTTTGGCCAGACCAAGATGACCGTAACAATCTGGAGTGCACGTTCCATTGGGGGCAGAACTTACATAAGATCGAATCTCTTATTCCATCAGATCTCCATGCCGTGCACAAAGACCTGTTACAGCGATGGATTTACTCTACTCCCGAGGCCAAGGTGTCCTGTGAAACTGCCATCTTCGCCTGGTATGCTGAGAAATGTGGCAGGTCGAATCAGCCAAAATTGAATGCGTACTTCGTTTTCCAAATACGGCACGCGCAGCACATTCTGTCGCAATTCAAGGAACAAACCGAAGACATGACCGCCGAAATCCAACGACCGCTTGTATGCCTTGCGGAAAGCATGCACGCGAAGTGGAGATCGTGGGGGGCATACTACTCCACCTTGTTGGAGTCGGTGGAATTCGATAGCCTTATGCAGATTCGACAAATTTGCCTGGCGATGAACCGGCAGAACTCATCAAAGCACTTGTTGTGCGTGCAAGGTCGTATTCGTTCATTGGAGGATAAGTGGGTTAAAGGCGTCCTTACTCAGGCAGAGTTTGCAGATGGTCGCGAATTAATGCAAACAGTTCGTGCTGGCGCGACAGGATGGCTTCCACAGAGGGGCATCCCCGCAACGGACACCCACCGTCCAGATAAGGTGAACCATGGGGGGGTTTCGCGCAAACGCCCTGCGGAACTTCCCTCGGAAGGCGTCGCCTCCAAGAAGACGCGCACTGCCTCGGCGGTGCCACCTGCCTCTGCGGCAAGACCTACCTCGGCGGCAAGACCTACCTCTGCGGCACGTCCGGAGCGTACTTTAGTTCGCGTTTACCCGGAAGCTGGTGGGGACTTCCAACCTTCCCTGCTTCACGTCACGCGGGCAGGCACTAACGGTAAATGCTATGGACGGAAGTCTAATGGTTCTCGTCACGACATCCCAATCGCGAAAGGGCAGCTGACTATTGGGTACACCGGAAGCTTGACCTATTATTTTCCAGCAAAAACTTAACTCTTCAAAAGGGTCAAGTTCGCGAAGTGAGGACCACTCCCCCGATCCGGAGGATTATATTCTGCTCGTGGAAATGTGTTCAAAACCCATGGTATTGTTGTCACGTTTCGATGCCTGGACTGCCCGAGGGGGGGGCGAACCGTGTACCCAAACTTCTTGTTGCACCGGACACAAAGATCCTGGAAAGTGAGGAGACTCGTCTCTGTTCTCTTGGTGTTTGCGTTGCCCATGAGGATGTGACCCCAGGAGAGGCTCGAGGACATCTGGTGAGATCGGAGAATTCGGAGATGGACGTGGAGGAGAGACTTCGCAACGGTGTTAAGGTGAAAGCGAGTGGCAAGGGTTTCTTGACGAAGAAGATAGCGAATTTCTATACCGCGCTCCACAGCATGGTTAAGACCGATAACCTTGCACTGACTCAAATCCGGAAATGTGTTCCTGGTGGTGCAACCGTCTATAACTTCCGAGTTTCTCACCCTGATTCCGATGGCCGTGAATACCTCTTGGAGTTTGGACGAGAATACCGTTGTTCGTGTCCGTGTTTTCGAGAAATGGCGAGGACCCGACCTGCTCCATGCAAGCATTTCCTTTGGCTGTACTCCGAGATATTCGAAATTCCGATCATTACAAGTGTGGGATACCTTCACGAGCCATCGCTGCTATCCTCAGAAGTGCGCAAAATACTGTCGTATTATCCTGGAATTCCGGACAACTTCGATCTCTAGTTGCTTAGCTAGAATACAAACGTAAATCTGTGATGGCATCTTATATATTTTACAGTGTAAGCATTTGCATATACGTTATTCAAAACATTTTGTATACCATTGCATGTGTTAGCACCCTCGTCCACATTCGAATATGATTAACCGTACGGCAGTTGTCACACGTGAGAGAGAGCCGAACTTAGCGCCGAGATCGTGTATCCTATTGCATGTCGTATAACCCTGCCTGGATATTCGCGAAGAGTTTGTCACTACTCGTGCACATCTGAATATGATTAACCGTACGGTCGAAGCTTGACAATCGTATACGATTGTCACACGTGAGTATTGTGGTAGATATATTTATAGATTTTTTATCTATATATACTAGGAAAATATTAAAATACTTCATAATTTTACAGATGTCTACAGGGAGGTTATCAAGAGTCAGAAAGCCCACAGCTAAGGCACAGGCTGTGGCTGCCGGGCGTGAGGGAGGTGCGTACCTGCAGCCCTATAAATGCATGTCGGGGTGTCATTTTTTTCATTATTGCATGGCTCGTACAAAACAAACCGCTCGAAAGAAATTCGGAGGCACAATTAGAGATTTACAGCGTATGGCCTCCGGAGGTGCACAGGCCTCTCAGAGCGGATCTTTGGCATCCGGTGAAGGTGGTTCAAATGAGTTACCCGCCGCTGGTGTTGCTCCAGGTACCGCAGGCGCTGCCACTCCAGTCGCAAGTGAAGATGCCACTCCAGTCGCAAGTGATCCTCAACCTACAGCTAAATCGCCAAAGCTGACTATTACAGTTGGTAAACCGAAGCCAGCTCAGCAACCAGCTCAGCAACCAGCTGAGCAAGTCGTTGCGCTAATGCTCGAGTATGCCGCTACAACTAATAAGAAGGAGAAGAAAGACCTCGAGAGTGGAATTGTGGAAATTGTGGAAGGTGGAGATAATAAGGAGATAGTTGATACAGCTGTTGCATTACTGAAGAATCGGGACGCACCTAAAGCTGCTGTCACTCTTAAAAGATTGCTAGGTAAGAGAAAAGCTGATGCAGATGCACCGCCAGAGGCAGGGCCAGAGGCAGCGTCAGCTCCTGCACCCGAGACCTCGGGGAGTGCACCACCGCCAAAGCGTGCTCGTGACCCGAAGGGTAAGGCAGCGATATCTGGGACCACTGATGACGACAACAGGCAAGACTATATATTCCCAGGACCGCTGAATATCAAAAAAGTGATCTCAGAATGGACTTTTCGTCCCCAGCTTATTACTCGAGAAGACAAAAAGCTTCCAGTAGTTGCCCCTCTTGGCTTGCTGGTACATCCTGCTGATGTTCAGGGCGACTCAAACCGACTTTCGTTTACCCGCGCGACTTCACAAGAGGGAATAGAGAAGCAGAAGAAGGTCATCATGGAGCGATGGGAGGTGGACAAATCACATGTCATCGTGTGGTGGACTGGACACTATTACACGGACGAAGAGTATAGGCAAATGCTCATGTCCAAGTTTTATCCCGGTGAGGCATTGCTTGTCAGCACTAGTATTATGCAAGGGTTCGGGACTTTCCTACAAAGCTTGACAATCGTATACGATTGTCAGACCTAAGTTCATTTCGGTTGCTTGCAGCGGCGGATGCGGAGGCTCCTGAGGAAGTAAGCAATTTCAACACCATGGTGCACAATCTGGAGACCGACTATCTCAACCTATTCGATAATGATCCTGACGACTACAAGAGGTGGGTGAAAAACAAGTTCATGCGAATGCAGCTTGTCGTGGTGGATGGCCAGCATCGCTATGACGCCTGGCTTGACCTTGTCCTGGACGCAAGGAAACGTAAAGCATTCTGGAGCGGTACCGGGACCAGTAATAGGTCCTCTCTGGAGGGGTTGGCCACAACGATTACAATTCTGAAGAAAGAAACACCTCTTTGTGTTTTGGTAAGCGATCCTTGTATGATATCGTTTGTTTCATTGTTTCAATAAAATACCGTATGTACATGAATGAATTTTTTACAAGTTTCGGTTTGCGCAGAGCCTTATCGGGACACTGACGAACACCGACCAAACAGAAAGTCTTGTTGACTCTCACGAACACGATAAATGGATTTTGCTGTTGAATATTGCCGACGCCTCGGAAGACCAACTGGCGCATTTTACACAATTCCCGGTAAGGCAAGCTAGTGCCAAGAGTAACGCTTGGTATCGGAATAATCTGAGGGATACGACCGCGGCGGCCTACTCGAACGAGATTTCCAAACTTCGGGATCAATCGGCAAAAGTTGCCCTCCTCCAATCGCGCGAGCGGGATGCGCAAAAGGTATGAAACTTCCGCGCTCTCTCATGTGTCCTCACCCACGTTTGACACTCGTATACGATTGTCAAGCTTCAGTTCTCACCCACGCGTGACAATCGTATACGATTGTCAAGCTTTGGCGCTAGCTTCGCCCCTGACTCACGCGTGACAATCGTATACGATTGTCAAGCTTTGGCGCAAGCTTCAGTTCTCACCCACGCGTGACAATCGTATACGATTGTCAAGCTTTGGCGCTAGCTTCGCCCCTGACTCACGCGTGACAATCGTATACGATTGTCAAGCTTTGGCGCAAGCTTCAGTTCTCACCCACGTGTGACAAGCGTGTCGCCCCCCTTACATGTGTCCAACGTGTCTTGCTTGCAGATTTTGCGGTTACTGGATCCAAAACTGGGAGACGAATGGCGGAAGGAAGCTCTCGAGTTGAAGAACTATCCGAAAGAACTGCAGCCTGTTCTTACCCTAGAGGCTATAAGCACCTCGCTATCAGCCTTAGGGTTTGATGTACGATATTTTTTCTTTGTTCTGAAAGTGGCGAAGGATGGAGCATTAATGGCCGATGTGGACAAACGGAAGGAGTTCTACCAGAAATATGGGATCAGTTGCAAGGGCAAGTTTTTGACTGGCACTGAGTTCAGCTCGTATTGTCATCGTCTTGGTTTCATCAAGGATGTCATCGAATCTGCCAAGGCCAAGTTTGCCTCGCTGATGGGTTGGACTAAATACCCAGATTGGTATAAACACGCAGAGGCTATCAGGGACGTCTATGATGATGATGAGGATACGCAGGAGACTATACTCAAACTAAACGTTGACACCCCTTGGGGACCCTATGACTTTAATGGGGTAACGTACCGTGATTCGCAGCATATGACGTACGTGCAAAATCATCACCATTTTTTTATTCAGAACGTCCACGGAGAGCCTGATTTGGAAACCAAGCTTCTGGTGTGGATGTTAATCCAATCTTCCAACAAATTCTACACTGCACGCTTCGATGAGGTCATGAAGAGCATGATTAAAGCAAAACGATGGAAGCGCGTTGATTCCAAGGAAGGAAGGGCTATGGACAAGAGTGTGAATAAGCCATCGCAGGACACCATGCATACCTACAAGACTCTTGTGGATTGCGCTGGTGAGTTAGTCCTCACAAGTTTTTTTTTTTAAGTTGCAGGATTACAAGTCCTAATGACAGTGATGTTTGCTATGCAGCCACGCGTATGATCTTGTGCTACATTCACACCTTGCCGGATGACTACATCGAGATTCGAAATGGCGGTCGCTTTGGGGCTACGTTCACGATTCCGAAGCTTTATGGCCCTGCCTACACTGAGGCACCCGTATACGATCCCGCATGGTTTCTGCAGACGTTGGGCATCACCCATACGAAAAGGGGTTTTGAGGAAAACTGCCTGCATTTGCTATGGGCGATTCAAGCAGGAGCTGGGTCTCAGATTAATCTGGCCCCTGCAGTACTGGCAGCGTCGCGGATGATGGAAGCGAAAGAAATGCCAGATATCAATGACGAGATCGCCGCGTTCAGTGCGAAGGTGACCCCGTTATACACTTGTGATGATCATGCCATGGGGATGATCGGTCAGTTGGTAAATGTTGGTAAAAGAAGTGTGACAATCGTATACGATTGTCAAGCTCTGGCGTTAGCTTGACTTAGAGTCTCCTCTGTCTCTGAGTTCGAAGACTGATTCTGATGCGTATTACAGGCCGTTTGGGAATGGCTGGAACTCCGTGTGAAAGCGTCACGCCGGGAGGGCGGGATGCCGGATGCTCTGGTTAAAACGGAGATTTTCGATCATGATTGGGAGCCGAAGAGCGCGGTGATTGAATTCATGGAGCTGAAAATCCAACACAAGGAGCTGCATGCTGCCGAGGGAGTCCAGCAGCCGGTGGACTTCAACAAGTGCCATCGCGAGTTGCTGGCGAAGCTTCTGACTGAGGGATTGCTGGAATTCGGAATGAAGGTTAGAACTGTTCATATATCTATACATTGCAATGTATTAAGTATTTCCTGCGTATGTATTTCAAAGCAGACTGATGAAAGCAATGTTCCACAGGTTAACGAATCTCGCGCCGAAAGGAATAAGGGTCCACGCAGCAATCAAGTCATGGTCAGTTGGCGCAATGAAAAAACATTGCAACACGCTCGCTATGGAGTGGATCTGATCTTTGTGGATGGTCCTTTTGGGCTGTTTTCGGAGGTATGGGATACCTATTCAACAGACTTCTACTCATACATGGGTGGTATTTGCATGTCGGCTATGGATTATGGTGGCATTGTGATTCTATTCTTACCGGACTCGACCACCCGCAGTAATGTGACAATTAATGGAAAAACCTTCGCGATATCGAGGCAGCAAGCAATCATCGATGCCTTCTGCGCTTCGACCAAAGGATGGCCGCTGCAATGGACATGCCACCAGACGGTTCAATACTGGAATCGAGGCGGAGGACGCATAGGTAATAATGCGGCTGGTCCGGTCAGCGTTTTGCAACCGTATGTGTTGCTGCACTTGGTGGAAGATCCCTCAAAGAGTAATAAGCTACCGAAGTGGGCCCCGCTGCGAACAACGGTCGGAAAGTTTTCGAACGCGTTCACGAACAGCATGGTAAGAATCCTTGTATGCATTCATATCTTCTCATGAATGCAACTCCGCCAAACAAAATTGTCAAGTAGATGCACTAGCTCAGACACGCAGACTCGCAAGTGACAATCGTATACGATTGTCAAGCAGGTGCACTAGGTCCGACACTCAGACTCGAGTGTGTTGTTTGTTTATAAACAGGAGGTACCGCTGCCACCTAAGGAGTACCTGAAGAAAGAAGATGGACAAAATATTCGCAGCGTTCAGAAGCCAATCCGTCTTTACCGTGAGCTGATGCGCTTGTACAGCAACATGGATGCTTGTGTTATGGAATTTCCATGCGGAACGGCTCCAGCCTCCATGGCGGGGTATATGGAGCAAAGGCATGTCCTTTCGATCGACATGGATGCAGAGGTGTTGAACATGGCCAGAGCACGGTATTCCGAGGTGCTCGCAGGTGACATAGCGCTGATAGAAAAACAAAAGGCCAATGTGCCTGATGACCACGAAATGGATTTGAATGATGTCGCGGATGCTTTAGGCATGGATGCTATTTCGGCTACTCCGGTTATGGAGGCTGAGCCAGATGCTTGTTTCGAGATGCCAGCCGCTCTCGCGGCAGCGTTGCTCGAGCACCCCGACCCTGTACCTAGCGTGTAAATCTGCATGAATGCTAGTACATTCACACTGAGAAATAAACGTGGTAAAATGGTGGTAAAATGTGGTAAACTGGGGGTAAATTGTGGTAAATTGGTGTTTTACCACCATTACACTAATAGTGGCGATATAAATCCCGTGGGTAATTTCCTATTGGTCTGTTGGCACTATTCTAACACGATTTTACCACATTTACTTATAGCGCGGTAATTATATATTATTGTTTACCATTGCTGTATATAATTTACCATGGTACCCCCCTACGACCGGTAAATTGACCCCCAATGGTAAAATTACCACATATGACCGGTAAATTGACCCCCAATGGTAAATTACCACATATGACCGGTAAATTTACCACGGTATGACCACGGTTGGACATGTGGCAGGCAGGATGCACTGTGATACGGACACGTGTGCAAGATTAGTGCACGTGGCAATCATGCATGGAATGTTACATAACTGTTACCAGATATGCTAGGTAGGTAAGTACGTGGCTTTGCAAGTAAGGTCACACTAGAAGCAATAAGGAGAGAGGAAGGAAGGACGCATGCTGCTGGTTTCTAGCTTGCCGTTGCTAAGGTCTTGAGCATCGTGCAGATTTCATTCCTGGCCAAAGGTAGATGACGTGGAGGGGGATTTTAAATCCCGGAGGACGGTGGCAGATACACTTGGTCTCAAGGCGTGACGCCGGCATCAGCAGGGTATGTTTGGCATCCTCGTTCAAGACAAAGACGGCACGGCTGTTCATGCGCGCGTTTTTGATAGTCGGGTATGCCGTCACCATGGCTAGACGGCACACAGCGCAATGTGTGGCCGGGTCCCAGATCAGATAGTAAGCTTCCACGCGGCCGTATTCAAATGCATCGGCTTCGGAGGATGCTAAGGCTACGTTGTAGGAGATTCTGGTTACTGCCCTGGTGTACATCGTGGACGTGAAGTCCTCGTCGCCGTGCCGCATTCGTGGAAAACATAGGACGTCCAAGGCGTCCCGTTCTAGCTCGTATCGCTCACCGTGCAT
>LGRX02002881.1:16274-32626 GCA_001247695.2 Cymbomonas tetramitiformis | reverse complement strand
AGAATGTGAAGAACTGAAATGAAATAAACGGACGTCCTGAATGTGTCCACTGACGGGTCCGGGGGGCTTGTATCCCCTGTTCTGTCTCCAGTGGTGAAGATGTTGCAGCCATGCTCAAAACAGCTTCAAACCCTCCGCCCACGAAGATCTCGCCCTTCGACCTGTTGAAGGTACGCCCGGCCTCTTGACCAAGAGCCCTGCGCCATTGCTGGACTCGGCGATGCCTGCGAGGCACTGCCGCCAAACGCTGGCTGGCTCGGGCCTCCATGTCGAGACGTCGGCGCCCAATGCAGTGCTGCCATGTGCTGCAGGCCGCTGGCAGGCACTTGCGTGACCGAATATAATATAATAATCTTAATATACACTCATGTAAACGTCATGCTGCCGCTTTAACTTAACACATCACCACAACACGCCAGCTTCCCACGTCGCCCTAATGCGCCAGCTCAACGAGCCAGCTCAAAAATCCAACTGGGCACACCAGCAAGCCATGCCAGCTCACCATGCCGATTCAACATGTCAGTCAACAGTTCAACTGAGCACCCTAGCTGGACACACCAGCTAGCCATGCTAGCGCAGCGCGCTGGCTCGAGCACTGCAGTTCGGCGCGTGCCAGCTCGGCGTGCCGGCACAGGGGCATGATGGCTTTTGAGGTGGGGAGTTCGATCCTGTGGTGTGTGTTCAGGCGTCTCTGGATGCGGAGCATTCCCAGTGAGCCCCCGAAGCGCCGTTCCCCCCGAAGCGCCGTTCCCGCGACAAAGCACTCCACTCTGATGACTGCTCGGTCGCCCACGTGTGTATAATAGGGTTGCGCCCGCAGAGTGCGGTCCCAGGTCAACATCTGCTCCACTGACCACTCACGGGACCTCCGCGTGCGCCCGCAGGTTCTCCTTGGATGCTGTAACCCGATCTGCTTTGAAGGACCTGGTGACAGTCAAGGTGAGGGGGTGCTATTGGCTGGCCTGCAAGATTCCGGAGCGGGCAACGGGAGCCCGAGCACACCTCGCAGGCAGGGAGGGCCTATGCGGCCCGTGACTAGTGGCAAGGGGCGGGGGGGGTGCTGTGCAGGACTGCCAGGCGCCCGCGGAGCTGCACGCAACACTGCGCGAATACCAGGTGAATGCGTCCGCGCCCCACATCTAGCGCAGCTATGATCACGGCCCAGCATCGGTTGCAAGGACCGCTGTGAGAGGGCATGCGCGCCAGCCCCCTGCCGCGGCGCACACGGTTACTCCTAGTCACGATGTATGGGAGTGCTGCCAAAAGTGTGTGCCGGATTGCTGCCCGTGCTCCAGGCGCGCGGCTTCCAGTGGCTCGTATCCAATTGCTGCAACGGCTTTGGCGCTATCCTTGCGGACGACATGGGTCTGGGTACGCACAAGCACCAATCGAGGATTGCTCATGCCCACGTGCACGCCGCACGCATTCATATGCGTCAGCGCAGTGTCCGCATGCTCCCCTCTTGCCCGGCCCCGAGCTCGTTTTACGTGATCAACGCTGCACATACCATCATCTATGCGTGCACCGCGCCGCACCGTAGATTATCTGCGATTGCTTGAAATCGCGTTCTATCTGTTATGGTCGTGACACTCACTATGTATGCCAATGCTGACGCGCCTGCGTCTTCTAGAGCCCTCTCGTGTGGCGCATCACCGGCGCGATCTCAACTCGTGTGCTGCTCCACCCATTTACCATACACACTCAACGGAGGCTGTGCAGGCAAAACGGTGCAGACAATCACCGCGCTTCTTCACCTGCAAGGCGCTGGGCTGCTGCCACACCCCGCGCTCATCGTTGTGCCCACCTCTCTGCTCTCCAATTGGATGCACGAGCTGCGCCGCTTTGCACCCAGTCTGCAGGTTTTGCCCCCCGGTTCCCCCCTCCCGACCTCTCCTCACCTCCTTGGCTCACACATCGGAGACCATAACACTTTACGTGTTGCACGCTCACATGGAATTTGCCGAGGAGATATATGCTATGTGAGGCTCCAACGAATCCTGGTGACGTCGGTTGCCCCATGCTGTGTCATGTGTCATCTATCAGGATAGTTGCCCTGCCGTCTGCGCGATGCCACATTGCTTGCACATGAATTAGGCCAGCTGCCCTGCCTTGCGGGCGATTCTCTACCGCTTGCACATGGATTAGAACAGCTTGAATGTGTGACGGAGGTGGTGGCGGATGATGTCCTAGCAGGTGCGGTTACACTACGGTGAGACGCGTGGCGTGCGGTACGAGCTAGCGCGTCCGCGGGCCCCAGCACTCCATGTTTGACACGTGGTGCAATGGGGGCGTCCAATGAACATTGGAGATGCATTAAAATTGAATAGTAATAAAAATGGAGAGCAACCAAGCTATTTTGTACTTCATGTGCTTTTAGCGATTTCAATGGATATGATGCTAGTAGCAGTGGCGATGATGACATTTTTGGATCCGAAGTTCACCGCTCATGGTATCTCTCGGTTGATGCAAGAGTGGTCATTAGTTGTCGATTTGCTCGTTGCTCTCTCTCAGACCTAGACCCGATCGTGATCCTTGCAGGCTCGGCGCAATGATAGTCCTGCGCAAGGGAGCACGGTGTGTAAGTCCAAGATACAATAGCGTCATCACCGCCACCGCCATTAGCATCATATCCATCGAAATCAACAATTATTCATGAACCGAAATGCAAGCAGGGTGCACACAAGCAACAACACTGCAAGCACGAGCAGGAATGGATGCTTGCTAGTTTTCATTATAGATTACATTTAGTCTAGCAAGTCTTATTCCTCTCTTCTCTTCTCAAGGTACGGCCTCTCTGGCAAGCTTTCTCTTCTCGGTGCGCTAGCCTCTCTGGCGAGTCTTCTCTTAGCCTCTCTGGCTTCTCTTGCTCTGCCTCTCTGGCGAGCTCTTCTCCATCTGTCTCCATTACTCCCGAGTCTTTGGCTGGATGAGTGTCTCACAGTCTGTCAGGGAGCAGGCTGCTGCTTCGAAGCTGCGCGGCTAGTTCCGTGCCTAAGCCTCTCTGGCTGTGCCTCTCTGGCTAACGGCAACGGATAGTAGCTTCCTCTCAGTAGCGCAGAAGCTTCCTCAGCAGCAGCCTCCACCCTTCCCCTTCCCCCAAACCACAACCAACAGAGTCAGCAGGGATGGGAGGGAGGGTTTTACAAACTTCAGAGCAGAAAGCAGGGGCTTTCGGGATTCGGAAGTGTGGAAACTGACTCTCCGTTGTGGCGTCCGCAACTGATACTCCCTTGCGGACGGTGTCACCCCCGTGACACCCCGATCGGGAGGCCACCCAGGGTGTGTCGTATTCCCGATCGGGCCATCTCCCGGGCGACAAAAGTCGCGCCTGCTCGATTTCTCAGTTCTGAATAACCGAAATTATCGCGAGCGATAATTGTGAATTATTCATGAACCGAAATGCAAGCAGGGTGCACACAAGCAACACAATGCAAGCACGAGCAGGAATGGATGCTTGCTAGTTTTCATTATAGATTACATTTAGTGTAGCAAGTCTTATTCCTCTCTTTCTCTTCTCAAGCTACGGCCTCTCTGGCAAGCTTTCTTTTCTCGGTGCTCTGCCTCTCTGGCGAGTCTTCTCTTAGGCTCTCTGCCTTCTCTTCTCCATCTGTCTCCATTACTCCCGAGTCTTTGGCTGGATGAGTGTCTCACAGTCTGTCAGGGAGCAGGCTGCTGCTACGAAGCTGCGCGGCTAGTTCCGTGCCTAAGCCTCTCTGGTTGTGCCTCTCTGGCTAACGGCAACGGATAGTAGCTTCCTCTCAGTAGCGCAGAAGCTTCCTCAGCAGCAGCCTCCACCCTGACCCTTCCCCCAAACCACAACCAACAGAGTCAGCAGGGATGGGAGGGAGGGTTTTACAATCTTCTGAGCAGAAAGCAGGGGCTTTTGGGATTCGGAAGTGTGGAAACTGACTCTCCGTTGTGGCGTCCGCAACTGATACTCCCTTGCGGGCGGTGACAACCCGATCAGGACGCCACCCAGGGTGTGTGGTATTCCCGATCGGGCCCTCTCCCGGGCGAAAAAAGTCGCGCCTGCTCGATTTCTCAGTTCTGAATAACCGAAATTATCGCGAGCGATAATTGTGAATTATTCATGAACCGAAATGCAAGCAGGGTGCACACAAGCAACAACACTGCAAGCACGAGCAGGAATGGATGCTTGCTAGTTTTCATTATAGATTACATTTAGTCTAGCAAGTCTTATTCCTCTCTTCTCTTCTCAAGGTACGGCCTCTCTGGCAAGCTTTCTCTTCTCGGTGCTCTCTGGCTGTGCCTCTCTGGCTCACGGCAACGGATAGTAGCTTCCTCTCAGGAGCGCAGAAGCTTCCTCAGCAGCAGGCTCCACCCAATCCTGCACCTAGCAGGGGCTCTCCTGACAGAGCCTGGGGTTCTCTCAAGGGCCCTAGGCACACTCCCCCAATCGGAGGCATGGGAGGGCCGAGTGCACGAGTGAATCACCTGTCTAGAGCAGCGCTGCCGCGGCCTCTGCCATGGCTCCGGGAAGGATGAGCTTCTGCTCGGTGTCCAGCTCGCAGTAGCGCTCGAAGCAGTCGCTCTTCCAATCTCCTTGCATCTTGATGTACAGGCTGTTCACGTCCAAGCGCATGGCCGCCGTGGCCCCGCCCCTCCGCAAGGAATGCCCGGCATAGCTGGCCAGGTTCAGCCCCACACGCTCCGCCAGGGCCTTGATGCCCGGCACCAGGGCATCGTGGGTCATGGGTACCACCGAGGCCCGTCTGCCCGCCGTCTTCTCCATGACGAAGAGGGCCGAGTCCCCTGGCCGCCCCGCCGTGCGCGCCATGAGGCGCGTGAGCGCCCGCACTGGGCACAGGAGCGACCCCGGCACCGCCCGAAGCGGCACCCAGTGCTGCCGCTCTCCGCACTGAATTGTCTTGCTGTGGCGCACCCTGACCCACACCACTGTCATGTCGTCCTGGAACAGGATGTCGTCTCTCACAAGCGCACCCCGCGTGTTCCACGCACCCGTCTTACCCGTGGTGAGGTTGTCCTTGCGGAACAAACCGAAGAAGCCCACGAGGATGGCCGCCCACAGGGACTCCTGCCCGAGGTCGTGCGTGGAAATGAGGAGCGCCATCTTAGCCAAGTCCGCCAATGTGAGTGGTATGACCGGCTTGGGAGGCCTCCCCCAGCACCGCTTCACCCCCTGGAGGGTGGCCGCCACCGCGTGCCTAGCTGCCACCGGCACCCACTCGTGTCCTCGCTGTAGGTGCAGCTGCCGAACCCCTGCCAGGTAGTTCTTGATGGTGTCGGGCTGCACGAACCAGCTGGAGAAGGTGATGAACATGCACAGCGAGGCGTCCGTGGCTGGCAGGAGGGGGTCCAGGCACCCCATGCAGGCGAAGGCAATGCAGAAGGTGACGAAGGCTCTCACCCCTGTGCCGTAGCACCTCCTCGTCTCTGGTGCCAGGGCCTCCGCCCTGCAGCGCTCCGTCTCGCGCTGCAGCTCCTGCACCAGCTCCTCTGCCCAACCCTCACGCCCAGTCAGGAAGGGCCACCGGCTCCGGCCCTACCCGCACAACAACCACAGGCCACCTGGTGGGCCCCCAGGCGGTCCTGCCGTGCCCTCGCAGATCGGGGGCAGTGAACAGGTGTGTGCCCTGCGCCCACTCGCGCACCACCTTGAACACTCCGGGCAGGCTTCTCACGAGCTCCCAGCCCTCGTTCCCCGGCCACCCCGGCACGAGGAAGCACGCCGCTGTGCCCCACTGCTGTCGCCTCTTGCACTTCAGGAAGTTCTTGATGATGGCCACGATGATGCTGAAGGGGAGGTTGCCCCAAGCGTTGTGGCCGTCGAACCTCTGGACCCGCGCATCCTCCGCCTTGCTCCAGCTCAGGTAGCAGTAGGCGTTCGCCCGGGACTCCGCCACGCAGGCGTCCACCGTGAACGGGCCGAACTCCTGGTCCAACTCCGCCCACCGCACCGGGCAGCCCATCCAGTCGTCCCGGTCCTGCCGCCAAACCGTGGCCCGCAGGAAGGCCCGGTGCTCCACCAGGAAGCGCGGCATGTCCAACCTGGAAAGGAGGTCCCCAGCAGGTTGTCCTTGGTGGAGATGTACTTGGGCTGCAGGCGGATGTCATGCTTGGCGCACGTGTAGAAGATCTGCCGCATCAGTGGCAGGTACTCCACCGGCCCCCACCAGCTGCCCACCTGGTACATCGCGGACTTGTTGTCGATGTTCACCACAATGGTACGTCCGCTCATCCGGTGCCCCCAAAGCACCACCGCCCACCAGACCGCGAAGAGCTCCATGTAGTTGATGCTCCAGCTGGACGGGCACCCTGGTCGCCTCGGGAACCAAGGTCGCTGCGGCAGCCTCGCCAGGTCTGCCCAGCTCAGGAGGAAGAAGAGCTTCTCCTAGACTCCACCGAATCCCAGCGTGCCCGAGGCGTCCGTGGCGAAATGGCGCTCGTCCACCAGCCTCCTCTCGAGGACCACGCTCCTGCCGTTGTACTGGCGCACCACATGCTCCAGCACGGCCAGGTCCTCCAGCACCTGGTGTGGCAGCCGCACCATCCTCTTGCCCGTGGTGGCCGCGAGGAAATTGAAGCCCCTTCTCGTGTAGAGAGAGAGGCCCCACACCACATGGCTGCAGAATGCCAGCAGCCCCAGCAATGACTCCCGCGCCCTCCGGGACACCATGCCCCGCGCCGCCCGCGCTCGCAAGTCCCCCGCCAACTTCACAACCACGGTGATGCGCTCCTCGTCAATGGAGGGAGTGCAAACGTCGCTCTCAGTGCTTAACAAGACCCCGAGGAACTCCAGGAGCTGCGTTGGACCCTCACATTTCGCACTGTTGACCTTGAAGCCCAGGAAGGTCAGGAACTCGACCAGTAGGAGCATAGCCTCCTCCGCCTGCTCCTTGGTCTCGAGAACGCAAAAGAAGTCATCAAGGTACCCCACCGTGGGGATTCCCCGTGCGCGCATCCATGCCACAATGGCTCTCGTCCACCTCATGAAGATGCCTGGCAGGGCCCGGTTGCCAAACGGAGCCCATGCATCCATCCACCGCAGTCGTCGAACTCGAAGCACTGATGCAGCCAGTACATGGACGCGATGCCCTTGGTCCGGTAGGCGGTCTCCATGTCCACCTTGAACATCCAGTACCGCGGCCGTAGCATGCCGTACGCCTCCTTCACAATGGTGAACTCGTCCTTGTCCAGCTCGATCCTGGCGTTCACCCCCACGTCCTCCGGCCGAGAGTAGTCGCTGACGGGAATGTACTTGATCCTGCCCTTCCGCACCTTCTCCACCATGCCGAGGGCAATGATGCCCAAAGGCAAGTGCCACCTCGCCAGAAAGATGTGGCCCGCCTCGCTCTCGCGCCGAATCTCGTCCCTCATGACGTCCATGTGCTCCGGGCCCACGTAGTTGGGGACCCGGTACGGCTCGTCCACGTCGATCTCCTCCGACGGCCATCCTGCACCACATGCCGCGCACCTCACGAGGAAGTCTACGTCGTGCCAATCCTGGAACGCGGCCGCCACGAGATGCGCCCAACTGGTGAGCGTCGGGATGGCGCAACCAACACGCTCGCACTCCTCCTCGTAACACCTCCGCTCGTTCTCGCCCGTGCCACATCTCTCCATGTTCTCAATGGTGGCCCGCTACAAGATCTCCGCGCGGATCGCTGGCCACCTCGTCGACATGCGCACCCGCCCCGGCTCCTCAGGCGAGCGCCAAGCATCGGGGTTCGTCTGCGTGACGGGGAGTGGAGCGACGCGCTCCACCTCCCACTGTAGAGGAACTCGATCGTGCCTGCGAGGTCCCCCGAGCACGTCCCACACCGGGACGAACTCATCACACCGCAATCCATCCCACCATCTCAAGGGTGCCAGTCCGCCCGCCGGCACCTCCACCTCGCGCTCTCCGTGTGCGCGCTCAGCTAGGGTGGCCTCACCCTCGTCCAACTCCTCCACCACCGGCGCCATGTCCACCTCCACCGCCGGGCCCGGCACCGTCGCCGGGACTTCAACCGCCCCCGCCGGGGCCTCTTGGCTGCTTTCCGGCTCCCCCGGCGGCACAGCTACCGCCGGGATCTGCCCACCGCATCATGTCTGAGGACCTAGACACGCCGGGTCAGTCCGGACGTGTCCCTCATCCCTGCAGGCACTGCACACGTGTCTGAAGTGGCAGTTAAGCTGATGTCGGCAGTGGCCACCGTTGTGGCCGTAGCACGCATCCGCAATGCCACGGCCACGGCCACCGGCTCCACCACCGCGCCCGCCTCGGCCTCCACGGCCCCCGCTGCCCTTGCCCCCCTTACCGTTGCCCGTCTGGTCCTGCTGCTGCTGTTGCTGCTGCTGCTGAGCACCGTCGCGTTGCCATTTGTAGTCGCTCCTCTTCTTCTTCACGCCTGGCTGCAGACGGTGCTGCTGCTGGTAGATTCTCCACACGCGGTCGTACCCCTCCAGCGAGATGCCCACCGTCGATCGCTGCACCTGCCGAATCAGGTGCTCGTAGAACTCGCTAAAATGGTAGAACGTGAAATCAGCTGCGATGGTTTTGCCCACGCAAGGAAGTCCACCAAGTCCTCCCGCGCCTCCAACGGCGCCTCGCACATGATCCTGAAGAATCCTCTTTCCCACTCGTCCATGTCCTTGCACTTCTTCGTTTTGGGCACTACGGTGAGCTCGCCGTCCTTCATCTTAAGGCGACCCTCGTCCTCCTGCAGCAACCTCTGAGGTGGCTGTACCAACATGTTGACCCCCGCGAGGGGCCCCCGGGCCGGGATCGCAGAGGGGAGAGTCCCCGCAGCTGGGGGACGAGCGATGTCCTCGGGGGCCAGTTCTGCACGAAGAGCACGCGCCAGCTGATCCTCGTTGACGGTTCTGAAAGAACTCCCCAGCGCTGCCAATTGTTCCCGACGGGCCGCGTCCAGGGGCGGGAGTCTTGCACTCCCTCCCCCCGCGGCCCGAGCCTCCTCCTCATCTGAATCCCCGTGCACTCGTTTCCTCTTCCTGAAAAATGAAGGCACCGTCACGTCGGACAACTGGAAAGACGGGACCTTGGCCTTGACGAACATCTGGAACTCGCTCACCCGTGCCTGCAACATGTGCACAAAAGCCCTCCAGTGCTCCTGCGTGGCCTCCTTGCCCGCGGGGAGCTCGTCAAGCTCGCATTCCTCAGCTGCCAGCTCTGGCAGCGCGTACACCATCGCCGGGAAAGCGTTCGCCTCAAACGCCTTCATTGGCAGCTTACCAAAAGGATGAATCCCCTTTAGTAAAGCCATCCAAGCTTCGATCCCACTTTACTAAAGGGGATTCATCCTTTTGGTAAGCTGCCAATGAAGGCGTTTGAGGCGAACGCTTTCCCGGCGATGGTGTACGCGCTGCCAGAGCTGGCAGCTGAGGAATGCGAGCTTGACGAGCTCCCCGCGGGCAAGGAGGCCACGCAGGAGCACTGGAGGGCTGTTGTGCACATGTTGCAGGCACGGGTGAGCGAGTTCCAGATGTTCGTCAAGGCCAAGGTCCCGTCTTTCCAGTTGTCCGACGTGACGGTGCCTTCATTTTTCAGGAAGAGGAAACGAGTGCACGGGGATTCAGATGAGGAGGAGGCTCGGGCCGCGGAGGGAGGGAGTGCAAGACTCCCGCCCCTGGACGCGGCCCGTCGGGAACAGTTGGCAGCGCTGGGGAGTTCTTTCAGAACCGTCAACGAGGATCAGCTGGCGCGTGCTCTTCGTGGAGAACTGGCCCCCGAGGACATCCCTCGTTCCCCAGGTGCGGGGACTCTCCCCTCTGCGATCCCGGCCCGGGGGCCCCTCGCGGGGGTCAACTTGCTGGTACAACCACCTCAGAGGTTGCTGCAGGAGGACGAGGGTTGCCTTAAGATGAAGGACGGCGAGCTCACCGTGGTGCCCAAAACGAAGAAGTGCAAGGACATGGACGAGTGGGAAAGAGGATTCTTCAGGATCATGTGCGAGGCGCCGTTGGAGGCGCGGGAGGACTTGGTGGACTTCCTTGCGTGGGCAAAACCATCGCAGCTGATTTCACGGTCTACCATTTTAGCGAGTTCTACGAGCACCTGGTTCGGCAGGTGCAGCGATCGACGGTGGGCATCTCGCTGGAGGGGTGCGACCGCGTGTGGAGAATCTACCAGCAGCAGCACCGTCTGCAGCCAGGCGTGAAGAAGAAGAGGAGCGACTACAAATGGCAACGCGACGGTGCTCAGCAGCAGCAGCAACAGCAGCAGCAGGACCAGACGGGCAACGGTAAGGGGGGCAAGGGCAGCGGGGGCCGTGGAGGCCGAGGCGGGCGCGGTGGTGGAGCCGGTGGCCGTGGCCGTGGCATTGCGGATGCGTGCTACGGCCACAACGGTGGCCACTGCCGACATCAGCTTAACTGCCACTTCAGACACGTGTGCAGTGCCTGCGGGGATGAGGGGCACGTCCGGACTGACCCGGCGTGTCCAGGTCCTCAGACATGATGCGGTGGGCAGATCCCGGCGGTAGCTGTGCCGCCGGGGGAGCCGGAAAGCAGTCAGGAGGCCCCGGCGGGGGCGGGTGAAGTCCCGGCGACGGTGCCGGGCCCTGTGGTGTGTAAGTCCAAGATACAATAGCGTCATCACCGCCACCGCCATTAGCATCATATCCATCGAAATCAACAAATGTGCCTTAAAAATAAACAAATGATTGCTTTCCATTTTTCATTAATATTCAATTTTGGTGCATCTCCAATGTTCATTTACAGCCGCCTTTCAAAAGGCGACCATGTCCTTTCACGTGCAGAGTCTCCATTCATGCAAGTGCCTCAGTGGCCCAAGAGTCGGCCTGCCGAAGGGTACCTTTATTAATAAGTGCACGCCTTGGTCACTACAGTCTTTGCGCCACGGGCCATGCCCACATAATCCACCCGTCACGGATGCCCCACAAAGGATGCGTACACAAGAGATCTGAATGAGCGCCTCGGCGCCACACGTCAGCAGGTAGGGGCCAGGTTTGGTGCTGACGCGGCATCGAGTGGCGGGCCTCAGTTCCGACAAGCCCTCGAAAAAGCTCAAGACAGACAGCACGTTCATGGGCGCGGATGTCGTGCTTACTACCTACGGTAACCCACCCCTTTGACGGCAAGACGTCGCGGGCATGCAGTGGTTGTTCTGCCTCGTCACACTTCCCAGTGGTGATTCATACCTTCTTGCAATGCCCCCTCCATATGCTCCGATAAGTAGCCATTACTTCTGAATGATGCTCCGGAGCGTGCGCAAACTATTTGACTATATGTGCATTGCCTTCAGCACATCATATTCATGGTGAGGTAGCGTTCCGTTGAGGGCGTTGCATATGAACAGGGTCACGGTAAGCAGCGCTGCGCTTGCCACCCCGTGAGTGGCCCCGTGCATGCTTATCCTTGGACCGACTCCTTTGCCACCCCGTAGCCACAGAAGACCGGCTGCACTATGTACCCACGCCGGGGATCAAAGGATTCAGCACACACTTCGGGACACTTATCCGGATTCTCCGGAGCTCACCAGTGAAGAATGGGACCCCCTAAGCCTCACTAAGCCACCCGAGCCTCTCTGCATCCGCACCGCCAGCGCATTGCTGCCTTTTGCCTGAAGCCGGCTCATCCCTGCCCCCCGAGCTGCGCGAGCCATATCTCCACCACCAAGCCTACGCGCAGGAATACCCTCTGCTCCCTGAGCCTCACTGGGCCACCTGAGCCCCTCTGCGACTGCCCTGCCGGCGCACTGCTGCTGTGTCTCTGAAGCCGGCTCACCTCCGCCACTCGAGCCACCTCTTCACCACCAAGCCCACATCCTGTACCACCCCGCTGCCCCCTACACGCCCCAGAGCCTGGTCTCAAGAGAGCTTGCCCACCCACGCCACGGCCAGAATCCTGCAGGGCTGTCCCAAGGGGCTGAGAATGATACACTGGGCCGCTCTCATCCGAACCTGCGCCCCCGCCACCAACTTGTGCCTGTAGCCCTCTACCCCTAGCACCAACTCCACGTGACTGAAGCCCTTGCACTGATTGCCTTGCGAGGAAGCTGCGAACTTGAGCAATGCGCTCCACACTCGCCCTACAACTGTCGTGCCGCACTGTTCCTACTTGGGGTCCCATCCCCACAGTCGCCTGTGTGTCCCAAGCCCTCCCGGTGGCCAATAGTTCTCCATTCAGTCGTCGCCTTCCCGACAGCTGCTCACTGTTAGTGCCCCATGCGTGTATTTATGTATTCCCGGCCCGTTGCTGGCGTTGCATATGAACAGGGTTGCCGTAATCAGTTGTGTCTGGAGACACTCTCATATGGTTGTGCCTGTTGCCTCTGCGCATACACCTTGGGTTAAATAGATATCTGTATGTACACGTGCCTGGTGTCTGTGTCTGCAGGCACTCGGACATTGTAGCGCCCTCTAGTTATAGATATAATGATGGATATGTATCTGTACACTGGAATATTTGTAGTTGTATCCCTGTCATGCTTGACGTTGTCGTTTCTGCACACAACGGATGTGCCCGGTGTCTAAGCAAGCAAATAGGCAGTCGAGGTATGCTTGCGTATGTGTGCTTCTGCGCATAAAACCATTCGATACTCATCGCCTCTGTCACCGATTATCGTCGCTTACCGTCGCTTACAGCTCAACAGAGATGCCACCGGAGATGCCCTACACACACATGCACTTTTTACTTGCCACCCAATACAGGAGTTATGATGACCGCGAGCGCAGTGCATGTGAAGTGACACCGCTGCCATCTTGGGTTGTGTGGGGTTGTTGTGTCAGGTACCCTGCGGCGCGACGTCGAGGCATGCTCCCTGAGACGATTCCGCACCCTGCGTTTAGAAGAGGATGGAGGGCTATGGCTCTTCACGCAAGGGGCAGCACGCATCCTCCGAAACACTGTGAACGTGTCTGGCGCGTGCGAACCTGTTAGTGGTCTAGGGCCGAGGGCATTTGTGAGCCCTACCAATGTGAGCGCCCACATGTCAAGATCCGGGTCAGTAATCTTCGGCAGATGCGCGCGAGGCGATCTGGAGAGGGTTGCCTTGTGAGCAGATGCTGCGGCGCACCTCGTTCAGCCTGGTGGTCATCGACGAAGCCCAGCAGGTGAAGAACGCGGGAAGCCAGGCGAGCAAGGCTGTCAAGGCAATCAACGTTCCCCCTGGCGAGACACCCCCTCAGTTCCTCCCCCGTCACCTTTCGGCAGCTGCCCTTCCAATGTGCACACCCATGCCTCCTGCTGTATCAGATTGACCTACTGCATGCATGAACTCAGCATCGCAAGCGGGGGCCCGGATATTCGCTGCACGGTCAGTGCTCAGTGGCACGCAATATGGCCCGTCGGTGCTACACCCGCCGCGAGTCAGTGCTCAGTGGCACGCATTATGGCCTGTCGGTGCTACACCCGCCGCGAGTCAGCGCTCAGTGGCACGCAGTATGGGCCTGTCGGTGCTACACCCGCCGCGAGCCGCTCAGTGGCACCCGCAATATGGCCCGTCGGTAAGCACCCGCCGCGAGTCATGCTCAGTGGCACGCAGTATGGCCTGTCAATGCTACACCCGCCGCGAGTTAGTGCTCAGTGGCACGCAAAGGCCTGTCGGTGCTACACCCGCCGCGCGAGTCAGTGCTCAGTGGCACGCAGTATGGCCTGTCGGCAAGCACCCGCCGCGAGTCAGTGCTCAGCGGGCATGAAAGTGGCCTGTCGGTGCTACACCCGCAGTCAGCTCAGTGGCAGCAGTATGGGCCTGTCGGGGTGCTACACCCGCCGCGAGTCAGCGCTCTGTGGCACGCAGTATGGCCTGTCAATGCTACACCCGCCACGAGTCAGCGCTCAGTGGCACGCAGTATGGCCTGTCGGTACTGCACCCGCCGCGAGTCAGTGCTCAGTGGCACGCAGTATGGCCTGTCGGTGCTGCACCCGCCGCGAGACGGTTCTAAGTGGCATGCAGTATGGTCTGTTGGTGCTGCGCTGCGAGTTGTCGGTATTGACACAAAGGGACGTGGGGACCCATAGGGAATCGGGCTGTTTTGGTCGAAATGGATCTTCTTCCTGCGTGTGTGAGCTTTAGAGCCTTGCTGCGCGTTGAGCCCCGTTCTGTGGCTGCGGAGCAGGCATGCGCATTGCGCTGTCCGGTACTCCCGTGGAGAATAAGGTGAGCGCCTCCTTTTCTGGGGAGTGACACATCAGCACGCCACTTGCCGTCGCACTCCTCGCCCCATCCACGGCCGCCATTGTGACGCATTGTCTGCTCCACAAACCTAAACCTCAGTCGCCGCACGAGCTGTGCGTTGTTGGCTCCCTTTTTTCTGATCGCCACACCGGAGTGTGTGCAATCACCGAGGGTTTAGCCGAAACCATGCCAATTTACTTAACACCTCACGAAATTTACATTAATTAACACCTCACAAAATTGCATCTTAAACAGGAAAAGTGTGATCAAAAGTCATGGTCTCGTCTTGACACTTGTTGATTCCATACCTCTCCGCCGGACCCTGAAGGTTGTGAGTCGAGTGACGCGGGCATCCGGCCGCGCTGTCAATGCGACATCGCCCGCACCAGTGGGGGCTCGGCCGCCATGCCAGTGGAGTGCGCACCCAGCGAGGCTGCTCGCCGCTCGTTTGGGAAACCAGTATGTGGTGATGCGAGGCCATGGTGTGCGCCATGGCGCAGTTGGCAGAGCTGCACAGCCTCTTTGACTTCATTCTGCCTGGCTACCTCGGCACGGTGAAGGAGTTTGAGAGGGAATACTCCAAGCCCATCGAGAAGGAGCAAAGCCAGGAGGCCTTGGAGAGCTTGAAGAAGGTCACCGCTCCGTTTCTGCTGCGGCGACTCAAAACTGATAGAAGCATCATACAGGAGCTGCCAGAGAAGGTCGTGAACGACACCTACGCGGCTCTCACCCCTAGACAGGTCCATCGACCCCGCACATGCTACGCCATCTACCAATAATGCTTCCCATGTGCCCGCGCCTGGCAGAGGGGATATTGAGAATAACGTCTCGGACATGGATGGTATGCCCTCGAGTCGGGTGATACCATCCATGGTTACCATCCATGTCCAAAGATGTCCAAAGTACAGGATAACTTTTTATGATATTTCTCAAAAAATTAAAAAAATCTGACCAGGCCGATGGTGGCCTCTCGACGAGAGCTCCATGAATTTGAAATAATTTTGAGCATCGGACGGTGAAAAAGTCGGTAAATTTAGGTCAAAGATTGATCGAACGTGATTAAATAGACATGGGTGGTATTCAGGCCGAACCAAGTGGTATTCGGGCCGAATACCATCCTACTCAGACGTTATTCTCAATAACCCCTCTGCCTGACTAGCGGAGCCCAATTGAGCTCGTTGCAGAAGTACAAGACGAGCGCACCGGCTGG
Source organism: Cymbomonas tetramitiformis (assembly GCA_001247695.2). Taxonomy (NCBI): domain Eukaryota; kingdom Viridiplantae; phylum Chlorophyta; class Pyramimonadophyceae; order Pyramimonadales; family Pyramimonadaceae; genus Cymbomonas; species Cymbomonas tetramitiformis. Next base: position 17,294 of record LGRX02002881.1, on the reverse strand, counting down.
GATAGCAGCCTGGGTAGTCTGCGCCCTTGATCCAGTCAGCTGAGTAATCTGGAACGTCTGTGCCCTTAATCGAATTGGTCAGGCAATCTGGAACAGCCGTGTATTTAATCGGATTGGTCAGGCAATCTGGAACGTCCACTCACTTAATCCAAGCGGCTGGGCAATCTGTAACAACCACGCACTTAATCCAATCGCTGAAGTAATCTGTTGTAACGCCCTGTCACTTAATCCAATCGCCAGGCAATCTGAACGCCCACGCACCCTAATCCAATGCTGCTGGGCACCTTGGAACGCCCACACACTTAATCCAGTTGCTGGGCACCTGGAATCGCCCACACACTTAATCCAACTGCTGGTACCTGGAACGCCCACTCACTTAATCCAAGCTGCTGGGCAATCTGTAACGTCCACTCACTTAATCCAAGCGGTTGGGCAATCTGAACGCCCACTCACTTAATCCAAGCGGCTGGGCACCTGGAACGTCAACTTTCCACTTAATCCATAGCGGCTGGGCAATCTGGAACAACCACTCACTTAATCCAAGCGGGTTGGGCAATCTGTAACGCCGAACTCACTTAATCCAAGCGGTTGGGCAATCTGTAACGCCACCACCTAATCCAAGCGGCTGGGCAATCTGGAACAACCACGCACTTAATCCAAGGTCTGGCAATCTGAACGCTAACTCACTTAATCCAAGCGTTGGCAACTGGAACAACCACGACTTAATCTCAAGCCGCTAAAATTTTGTAACGCCCACTACTTAATCCAAGCTGCTGGGCAATTTGAACGCCCACGTATTTCTTAATCCAATCGAAGGGCAATCTTGAACGCCCACGACGATCCAAGCGGTTGGGCAATCTGGAACGCCCACGCACTTAATCCGTTGCTGGCACCCAGAAACAACCATCACTTAACTCAAGCGTGTTACATTCCTGGATCGCCCACCACTTAATCCAAGCGGTTACACCTAACGCCCACCACTTAACTGCTGCTGCTAATCTAACGTCCGCTCACTTAATC
>LGRX02002881.1:0-16254 GCA_001247695.2 Cymbomonas tetramitiformis | reverse complement strand
CCAAGCGGCTGGGCAATCTGGAACGTCCGCTCACTTAATCCAAGCGGCTGGGCAATCTGTAACGTCCTCGAGGCACCACTTAACCGCAGTGGTGCCTCGGGGTACTTTGCTTTTCCCCCGCATCTTATGGCACTTGTTGCAAGCTGCTGGCACCAGCGGGCTGATTTGCTCTCTTTGGACTGACTGCAGGCGGCCCTCTACGAGTCCGTGGTGAGCGATACCATGGCCACTCTGGAAACGGTGCGTTTGCGTGCCGCCTCTCGTGAGAAACTCCCGGTGTTGTTATGGGATTAGCCGCATGGGCGAGTGCGCCACGGCCTGTGTGGGGCAGAAGGAGTCAGGAGGCCTCGTTCAACAGCAGCCTCAGGGCCTCGAGAGGGGCGGGGGCTTTCCAGGGTTCGAGACGCGGCCTTGTGCTGAAGCTGATGACCAACTTGAAGCAGGTGAGGACCGTCGGCACGGGCGTCTGCAACCTGCCCCTGCCAGCACCGTTTGCCCCTTGCCTCAGGCAGTGCGGTGTTCTGCGTGCGGCCCCTCTGGCGCCCACGTGGAGAGCCCGCACCAATCTGCGCGTGTTTTTGGAACGAGACGCCCGAGAGCTAAAGCATGACCGGGAGCAAGACCCTCCTACGAGTGCTGATGGCATATATCCTGGCGGTGTAGATCTGCAATCATGTCGCAAATTACGACAGCTCACATCCGGCAGCGGAGGAACCCTCGGGGAAGCTGCAAGTGCTCCACACACTGCTCGAACCCATCTTGGAGAAGGGCGAGAAGGTGCTCATTTTCACGGTGAGGCGCTCTCCGGCCACACGCCTGCGCATTCTGAACTTAAATGTGCTCGCTGCCACTGTTCGGTGCACGCGCCTGTCCTGCTCCGCCTCGGCGCACCGGGGAGCCCCATCGCATGCGCGCGCCTGTCCTGCTCCACCGTGGCGCACCGGGGAGCCCCATCGCATGCGCGCGCCTGTCCTGCCCGTGGCGCACCGGGGAGCCCCATCGCATGCGCGCGCCTGTCCTGCTCCACCGTGGCGCACCGGGGAGCCCCATCGCATGCGCGCGCCTGTCCTGCTCCACCGCGGCGCACCGGGGAGCCCCATCGCATGCGCGCGGTGCACGCCTCCGACGCCACTGCCCATGCTGCCGCCCATGATGCTTACCCCAGAAGGACGCTGCTTCCTTCATTTCGCTGGCCTTTCTGGCCGCGGCCCCTTCCTCATCGGACTCCCTTCTGCGCCAATTTCAGCCATCCCTCCTCCACCCTCCGCTCCCCTCCCTTCGATGCCGAGTGTGCTGCTACAAGACAGAGATGGCTTGCGCATGTTCATTCCCCTCTTTTTCTAATTCTCTCCCTTCTTCAGTATCCCAGCTCACCGTAATCACCTTCTTGCAATGTAGGCAGATAGAATTTGGGGCAGAAGCAAAAAAAAAAAAAGAGAAAGAGAAAGAGAAAGAAGAAATGCCGCGCTCCACCTGCTGCATATTGTGCGCTGGCGACCTCTCATGAGCCAGCCCGTCTCATGCCGGGGCTCAGGGAGCAGATGCATGTTCTGATGGGGCTTTGCTGAGGCACCTCGGGATTGTCGAGGGCTGAGGCTCGCTTCCTCGAGATTTCCGGAGAGTGCACTTACAGCTGGTTTACGCCGGCAGGGGCGGTAACTCCCGCCGTTTGCCGGCCTCTGCTGGAGGCGTCCTTCGCCACGCTGACCCTGCGGGTGTCCTCTGCGCGCAGCAATACGTCACCATGGCCAGGCTGCTCCAACAGGCCATCAGGTGGCGGCGCACCCTCACCTGCCCAGCCTCGGCCCCTGCACGCGTGCTTGCCCAGGGGAGGCGTGGGTTTGAAACAAAGAGGGCCCACTCGACTCCTGCAGCAATCAGTGTGTGCTATATTTGAGCATCGCACATTCAGGGCGGCGCACCCAGAGCTTCAAAATGAACATTGACACGTGGAGCCCAAGTGATACTGGCCGGAGGTGCTGCGGGACATTGCACGATCCGACAGCCGACAACAAAACTTGGAAGGCTGAAGCTCGAGCACGCATTTGTGCTGGGGACTGCATGAGGTCTGACCGACCGGTTCTGTGTGGTGGCGGCGGCGGCGGCGGGGCTTGTGGGTATGGCAGAGCCGCCCACCACGTGAACCCCCTGATGCTCCAAGGCGATATGGCGCGGCATGCCCGGGATGCGGCTGTGGCGCGCTTCCAGCGGGACCCCTCTGCGAGCGTATTTATACTGTCACTCAAAGCCGGCGGGGTCGGCCTGAACCTCACCGCTGCAAATCACATCATCCACTATGACTTGGTAACCGTGATGACTTTCTTATGTCATGCATGACCTACGCACAGGATGATCCTGGCGGTGCGCGACATCCATCTCGCTGATGGGCTGTGTAGCACTGCCCTAGGATGATCCTGACGGTGCGCGGCATCCATCTCGCTGATGGGCTGTGTAGCACTGCCCTAGGATGATCCTGGCGGTGCGCGACATCCATCTCGCTGATGGGCTGTGTAGCACTGCCCTAGGATGATCCTGGCGGTGCGCGGCATCCATCTCGCTGATGGGCTGTGTAGCACTGCCCTAGGATGATCCTGGCGGTGCGCGGCATCCATCTCGCTGATTGGCTGTGTAGCACTGCCCTAGGATGATCCTGGCGGTGCGCGGCATCCATCTCGCTGATTGGCTGTGTAGCACTGCCCTAGGATGATCCTGGCGGTGCGCGGCATCCATCTCGCTGAAGGTCGCTCGTGCAGCGCAAGCCCTTGTGATGCTGCTGGTGCCTTGGACAGTATGGTGGCCCTCGTCATGGCTCGATTAGGAGAAGGTGGTCTGATGCCCAATGTGCATGCGCCTTCAGATATCGTCGCGGCGAGGCAGTGCCCCTGCATCGAGGGCCTTCCCGAGGAGGGACGGCTTTGGGCCTTGCGCTGCGCGGCAGTTGCCTTGATTGCCGCATGTTTACTGGGTTTGCGGATGGTGGGAAATGTCCAGTGGTGGAATCCTGCGGTGGAAGCTCAAGCGACTGATCGCGCATTCAGGTGCAGAAGCGCACCTCTAACGCTCAATGCCTCTCTCAATACCTTGTCCGTGGCTTGTCGATAGGACTGGCATGTTTTTGGGGGGGGTGCAATGCCACGTCGGATCCGAGTGAGGCATGGTGCCAAATTGCAAACCGCCTCGTGTGGCATGCTGGGGCACAGAATTGGACAAGAGCGCAATGTTTTTGTGTACCGCCTGATAACGCAAAACACCTTTGAAGAGAAGGTGAATGACATGATGAAGAAGAAGCAAGAGCTCTCGGACCTGTCGGTTGATTGCGGCGAGAATTGGATAGGAGACTTGTCCGACACCGAGCTCCGGGAGATGTTCCAGCATCGAAACGCTGTCACCCTTTAATATCAATTCATCGGAGAGGTGAACCGGGCATAGCTAATATATGTATATATGTGTGTGTGAAAGTATGCTTATCCTTGGACCGACTCCTTTGGCACACCGTAGCCGCAGAAGACCGGCTGCACTGTGTACCCACGCCGGGGATCAAAGGGTTCAGCACACACTCGGGACGCTCTGTGTGTGTGCTTAGGGGACCCCCTAAGCCTCGCTGAGCCCACCACCAAGCCTACGCGCAGGACCACTCCTCTGCTCCCTGAGCCTCACCGGGCCACCTGAGCCCCTCTGCGACTGCCCTGCCGGCGCACTGCTGTTGTGTCTCTGAAGCCGGCTCACCTCCGCCACTCGAGCCACCTCTTCACCGCCAAGCCCACATCCCGTACCACCCCGCTGCCCCCTACACGCCCCAGAGCCTGGTCTCAAGAGAGCTTGCCCACCCACGCCACGGCCAGAATGCCCAAGGGCTGTCCCAAGGGGCTGAGAATGATAAACTGGGCCGCTCTCATCCGAACCTGCGCCCCCGCCACCAACTTGCGCCTGTAGCCCTCTACCCCCAGCACCAACTCCAAATGACTGAAGCCCTTGCACTGATTGCCTTGCGAGGAAGCTGCGAACTTGAGCAATGCACTCCACACTTGCCCTACAACTGCCGTGCCGCACTGTTCCTACTTGGGGTCCCATCCCCACAGTTGCCTGTGTGTCCCAAGCCCTCCCGGTGGCCGATAGTTCACCATCCGGTCGTCGCCTTCCCGACAGCTGCTCACTGTTAGTTCCGGCACGGCCAGCAACCTCGCCCCGTGGGCACAGAAGCTGATGAGATGCCGTATGCTGCCGTGCAACCTGTTGTAAGTGGTCATCGCTGCCGGGATGTTCCCCCGGGCTTTGAGGGGCCCGGCGTGTGTCAACTCCACCCGCGAGCCTCCCCACATCTCCCCCGTCACCCTCACCAGTTCCCCCCATGCCAGCAACCCCCTCAAGAAGGCCGGCCGCCCGCCTGCTCGCCCCCATCAAGGTGGCCACCCCTCCCTCAGCCAAGGCCATTGCTTGCTCCGGCGAGGCCCCACTCTGCTCCTGAGTCCAGACCCCACTCCCCGGCCCGGCGACAAAAGGTCATCCCACTCATTCAAGATATCCTCGACACTTGACGCCGCCTGGCTGAGCCCGCCTATGCCTGCCCGTGCCCCTCCATATCGCGCCTCGGCGGTGCCCCCTCCTTGACCCTCCACAGTGCCCAGATGCTCCACCTCCCGCCCCACGTCCTCCATGCTCTCCAAAAGCCTCGATGCCATCACGCCTGCCTCGCCTGCCTCACCGGGAGCCTGCCCAGACCGCTCACGCTGCGTTCCCTCAGATTCCTGCATCCCACCGCCAGACCCATCCTGCGTGGCATAGTCTGTCTCCTCGAACGCGTCCTCCCACGCTCTGTCCATCAGCGCCAACCTCTCCACCCCTTCCCGTCGAGCCGCCGCCCCCCGATCCAGGTCCGGGCCCATGCCACCTCTCACACGCCCTCCGCCAGCCCAGCACCACCCACTTCCGGCCGGACACCGCCCCACAGCCCGCCTGATGATCAGCCCTGCGACCCCTCGTGCAAGCGCGAAAGAAAGCAGCCGGACCCACTTCTCCTTCCAGCCCACAGCCCCGCCATGTGCCGCCTCTTCGTCCTCGTCCTCGTCTCCGTCGCATCCACCTGCTCTCCCCCTTCCGCATTCTCCTCCATGTACCGCCGCTCCCTGAAGCGCCGCTGCGTTTCCGAAGGAATCCATACGCCGCAGGCCCTAGCCCACCGTACACCTCCACCCCAAAGGGTATGAAGTGATGTGGGCGGACATCCCCGTACGTCGCCACCTTGCTCTCCTCTACCTTCTTCGCCGCCGCCCCGGGGGCCATCATGGCCGCTCCCAGGTGCGCGTCTGACATTGGCCGCGCCGTGGCCACATCAAACAGCACATGCTGGCCCGGTCCCTCCGCATCCAGAACTGTCACATCCGGGCAATGGTTCCGTGAGTAGGTCAGGTGGCCCGCGAAGTCATCGTGCAATGCAGACGCCAAGGGATAAGCAGACTTGGCCACCTCGAATAGCACCCTCTGCAGTTTGTGGTGGATGAAAGAGTACCAATTTCCTCCCCCGGCCCCCGCTCCCCCCCGGCATGCCAGTAAGTGCGTCCCGGTGGGATCCCGCTCTCCTCCACAATCGGGGCACTCCTCCACCTGGCCAAGGAGGGGCTGCTCCGCATGAAGAATGTGCCGCAGGGCCACTCGGTATTCTGAGCTCCAGGGCTGGGCAGCATGGAACACCCCTCAAGAAAGCCGGCCCAATGCTGTTGAAGGTCACTGAGAAAAGCCAGGGGAGCCGAGACGCCCCCACGCTCCCAGCCAGCCAAAGCCAATCCGCAGAGTGGAGGACAGCACCATAGACCCGCTGGGCACGCTTTTGAGACCTGCTGTAATCACTCAACTTCTTGACGTCGTCCGCCTTTGGCACTTGTGGTGGCAAATGCTCATTTGCTCCCCTTGCCTCCTCAATCACCCCCACCGCCTCCGACACCTTCTTCATGGCCACTTGCAAAGAATTGACATACGGTAAGTCGCTCTCAGCCCCAAGGTCCTCGATCCCCGCCGTCACTGTCGCAAAGAGCTCCCGCATATCCTCCCAGACTTGCGCAAACCCACCAAGCCACGCCACACTGCTCACCCTCGCTGCCTTAGTCAGATCCATCCCATGCGGGAGGGCGGCAAACTCACAGGAATGCCACGCCAATCCACCGCAAGGCAGCAAGTCCCGCAACGCCCCATGCATGCTCCTGTCATGCTCCTCAGCCGCCTCCCGCGTCATCTCCGGCGGCACACCGCGCAGCCAGAACCCCAGCCTCGGGTGGGCACGGAAGCGAAGCAGGAGCCCCTGAGCCTGCGCATGCCTAAGCTTGTTCAAGAGGGGTAGAATGGCAAATAACTCCTCCACCTTCTTCAAAATCTCCGCACTGACCGCCTCTGCCTTCCCCACCGGCACTGCCAAGACATCGATGAAGTCCAGCTCCCCCTGCGGACCCGGCATCCCGACTTCGAAGCATTTGGCGTCACCCTCAGGCGAGATAGCCACCGACTTCACCGGCTGAATATCTAGGCCAATCGCCGCTGCCTCCTCCATAAAAGTTTCATACGCGAGCGCCACGACAATCGGAGGGCCCAGAAAGAAAGCGTCATCCAAGTAGGCAGAGATGACCACACTAGGGTGCCTCTCCTGAACCCGCTTCAGCACCATCTGCAACGGGGCAGCCAGGTAAAGCCCCAGGGGGTCCCCCTGCTGCGGGACAGGGGGACCCCAGGGGGTCCCCTGTCTAAACCCCCTCCTTTGACTTGACAAACCGCATCACCGAGCCATCGACGCCCCCCAGCCGAAACCCTAGGTTCGCCTCCATCCCATAACAAAGGTCCGTTTATGCCCACAGCTCCGGGAAGTCCCGCTCGATATCCTCAAACATTGCCTCACGGTGCATCACATTGAAGGCCACCCGCAGTCCACCATGCTCACCATCCTGCCGCCGCCCACAAAATCGAGCCCTGAAGGCCTTCGCGCGCTGCCTGCATATGACCTTTGCCACGAGCTTCCGGAGAACTTCGCCACACGCAATGGGCCGGACATTGACGCCGAGGTCGTCCTTCAGCAACGCAGCTAACCTAGTGTCCGCCAACCACTCCCGTACCCCCACTGGGGCCCGGCGTGCCGCTAGAAGATTGCACACCTCCAGTAGTGAATCTCGCCCACCAGAGACATGGACTGCCCACATATGCTCCCGGCGCCACGAAGAGTTGCCCGGTCCCGAGGCCCGCGGCAAGTTACGCATGACATCATCGAACGTCTTCTTATCCAGTTCAAGCGCCTGCTCCCGGAGCTCCCACTGGCGATCCTCTCCCACATCTTGCCTCCTGCCTGTCCCCACCGGGTGCAACCGCTCCAGCTTCAGCAACGTCTCCTCCGTCGCCGGTGCCAGCTTGGCCAACTCCAGCCTTTTTGCTGCCTTTCCCAACTGCCCCGCCTTCACCAACCGCAACGCATCTCGGAGCACCCATTCCTCATCCACCTCAGCCACATCTCGTCGATCCCCCGGCACCTCCGCATGCAGCCCCTCCCACTCGCCACGCAGGAAGCGCGCACAACGACCCTTTATGACCTGGGCCACACCCTGCTTCACTCCCTGCTAGACCGGCTGAAGAACCAGGCGCGGGAGCAAAAAGAACAGCTTGTAGGCCTCGACGTCCTCCGTGTCCACCCGCATCCTCCGAAGTGCGACCATTACACACTCGGTGAACAGTCCCCACAACTTCTTCGGCACCATCAGTGAAGGGAAGTCGCTGACAGCGCACGCATCGACACCCAATCCTTGCAGCCACGTCCACCCCGCCTCTCCTAGCCCATCTGGGTCCCCCACCAAGCCCACGACTCCGTGCTGCCCGTGCACCTGCCCCGCCGCCCGTGGATTGCCCCGGCCCCCACTGCCGCCACCCACCTGAGCCGGCGCACAACGCTGAGCATAGCTAGCCAGACAGCCCCCACCCGACCTTGGTGTTGCCGCAATCCAGTCTCTGAAAGGATATGCCCACAACTCTGCTTAGGGCACCGCGTGAGCCTCGCCGCAAACAACAGAAACCCCGATGCGTCAGGGTGGCTCTGCCGAAAATGCTTCGTCAAGGCTTGTCTGGTCCCTAGGGCCCCCACCGAGCACCCCGGCACCAAGCAAACCACCTCCCCCACCCGCTGCATCAGCCTCGCGCTCTGCTCCCACCGTCGCCGACCCTAACCCCACCTCCTGGACGCCCCCACCCCCCATACCCATGGTCTCCCCACTATTGGAATCTGCAAGTGCTGCTGATCAGTTTGGTGTAAAGCATGACTATCTAGACCTTGTACAGTAGTCAGGATGCTCAAACCCTGAAGAAACCCTAAAGAAACACTGTGGAACCCTTAGATCTAGATCTGTAGATCTGCTGAACTAATCGTGGCCGTCAGATCACTGATGACCATCGGGAAGTGCGTAATGACTCCATCTGTAGTAGTCAGGAGTGTCACTGCGGTCGGTATGAACACGACAGTGACACGTAGGAGTCTGTTTCGTGAACTTTCACATAAGATCGCCTAGTCGCCCAATCAGTAATGATGGCGCGCAAATGTTCGTGTCGTTTCGAGCTACGAACTGATATATCTTTTGATAATGAAAGTTTACGCTTGCTTTTGTGTAACCGAAACTCTCGAAATCCTACAGGTTTTGGGCCCACTTACTACACAGTAAGTGTTAACCTACGGTTGTATCACGCAATTTTTTTGCTGCGCGTTTTTCGGAAATGAGTATGGGACAAGACAAGGCCAAGCTTGCGGGGCGGACCCCACCAGGACTGGGTGTGGAATCTACTTACGGCGATATCTCGGAAGTGATGTCGGAAGGTGGAACTTCAGTTGGGGAGGACTCTGCGGCGTTGACAGCTCTTATCGATGAGCGACAACAACAGCTCTCTTCGCAGCAAGACGCGCGTATAAATGAGCTTATGAAGATGGTTCAGGTCCTGGCACAGGCAGTGCCCCAGTTGGCTGCGAATCAAAATGTGGGGACGGGAGAAGCTGTTGCGTCTCCTGAGGCCGCGAAATCTGGTATGTCTAGTTCTGGTATGCACTCTCGCGTTGCGGGTGGCACTGCGCGCGTACCTTTGCCTCCTCTGGCGGAAATGTTGAAGAGTTTCAAGTCTGACCAGCTTTATTCTGGTCAGGACGCAGAAAATGACAGCAAGTGGCTGGAATTCCGCGGTAAAATTGTGCCATGTTTGCGTCACCGGGCGCTGGCGTTGCTCTTATCTGACGCGCGCGACTTGGAGGACGTCAAGAACGACGAGCACTTCTCTGTGGCAGCGAATCAGTTGTTTCACGACTTTCTGTCGGCCGTGACTTCCAAGACGGCAAATGCGGTGGTGCAGACGTACAGTGAGGAGGCGAATGGTATATTGGCCTGGCGGCAGTTAGTTAAAATGCGTCGGAGCACGGGCCCTGCGTACTTTGTGAGGCAGGTCCAGGCTCTGCTTGATGACACGAAGAAGTTTGCGTCGCTTGCTAACCCACTGCCGTTCTTTCTGAGTGCGCGGCAACTTCTCGACAGGGTGAAGGAATATGCGTGCACGAGCGAATTCCTGCCGACCGGTGAGAAATTTCATGTTGCCAGCCTGGAGGCGGTCTTTGTGGCTATGGTGCTGAAATTCTTGAACCCGGCGTATGTCTTGGTACGTTCTATGTACTCCAAGAACAAGATACCGTCGTTCCAGGAGCTGAGTGACGCGGTGTGTGACCACTTCGACAACGTTATAGCTACATCAGCGGCAGCTACGGAGACGGGTGCTGGAATCGTGGAGGACAGGCGCAAGCAGGAGGAGCAGAAACGTACTGTGATGCTCAAGAAGGTTCCGTGCCCCATATGTCATATGACTGGGCACTCGTCCAAGGAGTGCTTTGTGACTAACGAGGGCAAGCGGGAGGAGTTCCTCAAGAAGAATCCCAAGAGGAGGGACGCGATAATGAAGAGGGTCCAGGACTACCAGAAGCATGGGAAGCTACCCAATCGTGCGGCTGCTGTCACTGAAGCTCAGCAGGACCCTGGTGTGGATGCTTCTGGGGAGGCTCTGTATGCAATCTGTGAGCTGGACAGTGTGGTTACCTGTTTTTCTGAGGACATGCCCCAGTTTATCTCTGGTTACATTGGGGAAGACTATACTGGTGTCTCCCTGTACAACTACTATGCAGTTCTGGGTGGACTTACATCTTCTGAGAATTCTTTCCCAGTTGGAGAAGAGGGCCAATCTGTGAGTGGTGTCTGTCGGTGGAGGTCTGATGCTTCTGTGAGAGGGCACTCTGCATTGAAGAAGCATGGTAAGAGGTCACACCCTTATGTGCCCAACAAGCATCGGTTCTTGTTGAACAAGCACAAGTACTTTCCGGTGGCTCCAGTGTACGACTCGTTTGTGTACATTGACACTCTGTGCACGGCCCTCCCTGGGAGGAAGCTTGAGCCTACCCAAGCCCTGTGGGAAGCAGGAAGGGAGCAGCATCTTGGGACTGGGTATCAGATATCCCCCAGGCAGCCATGGTACACAACGGATGTCCAAGGTGTGCATAGTATGTTCATGGGTGGCTCTGTGGAAGTGTCGGACAGGGCATTGAAGGTGCTGGAGGATCATCACTTTCCTGCTGTTGGCAGAGTGGTGTGCCAAGTGAAGATGGAGTGTGCCAAGCACCTTGTGGCGGAGCAGCACGGTCTACTGCAGCGTCTGATTGAGAAGGAGCCGGTCATGGTGCGAGGGTCCTTTGAGAAGTTGCAGTCATGGGTGACTTTGCTCAGCATGGTCACTCGGGACACGGTGCAGGCGGTTGAGGACCTCTGGGCCTTGCTGGGATATGGTTATGAGGATGATTGGGACTTTGACTCCTCGTCTGGTGGCAGTGACGGTTCAGATCACAGTGGCTATGACTCTGAAGGCTCTTCTCATCGTGGTGATGACTCTTCGGATCCAGAAGATCATACCTCTGGAACCACACCAGATGCCTATGTGGTGTATGGTGTTGAGCAGGTTTCCTTTCAACATGCCTTCTCTTCTCACCCATTGCCTGAGTATGTGCATGCACTGGGTGGCTCTGATGTCAGTTTCATGACACCTGCAAGGGTTGCTGCTGGCCATCATGCCTGGGCCTGTCACACACTATCTAGACTCGGATGTGTGCCTGGTCTCAGTGATTCCTCTGACTCGGATGAGGAAGATTATGCTTCAGATACTGTGCCAGATCTGGAAGATGCCTCTGACTCGGACGAGGAGGATGATGAGCACTCATGGCAGCCCTTTGAAGGAGTGGGTATCCCCTCTGATGATTGGGCATCTGGGCTGTTTTATCCTCATTGTGGCGGTGACTCTGGTAGCTCCATCAGTGCTCTGGATGCAGCTTCTGACATTTGCTCGGATTATGATGGCTATGCTTCAGAGGATATGCCTGATCTGGTGGACGCTTCGGACTCGGACGAGGAGGACGAGGTGTGCATGTTGCAGCCCCTTGAAGGAGTGGGTGGCGTCCCCTCTGATGATTGGGCATCTGGGCTATTCTCTCTGCCTTGTGAGCAACACCTCTACCTCGAGAGCGCTGACCCTGGTACTGGTGCTGATTGGTATGATGATGCGCCTGATCTGGAGGATGGCAGTGGCTCTGATGATGACGAGTCAGGTGACTTACCAGGGGGGCATCCTATATGCACCCCACTTGCCCTGTGTGTTGCATCGGCGCACAGCAGGACTGACACATTCACCGGCGACCTGCCATTGGCTGCAGGCGGTGGTCAAGTGGCCATGTTGGACAGTGGTGCCTCCAAGCACATATTCAACTCGATGGCTAGCTTTGGGAGTGACTTTGATGCCACTTCACGTTCCACTTTCAGTGTGGTGCAGGCGGGCACTGTCTCATCGGAGGGCAGTGGCACGGTGACATTTGCCAAGCTGGATGTGCTTACTGGGCGCGCTGTTGGGCTGCAGTTCACTGGTGCACACTGTATCCCTGGGCAGCCTTTCAATTTGGTGTCAGTGGTGGCGCTTGAGGATGCTGGTTTCAGTGTTGACTTTGGGGCCAGGCGGATATCCAGTGAGGGGATGACATTCTCATTCTCCAGGGTTGGCAACCAGTACATCATATATGAGGATCGGGTGACTGGCGCTCTGGATGCATATGTAGCCTGTGCAGCATACCACGATGACTCTGACCGAGACAAGTCGGACTGGAAGTTTGAGGGGGCTGCAAAGCACATCGAGGAGCATGGGCCGTTCTCTCTGGAACTCTTTGCCTCCGATGACAACCACATCTTGGGCAGCTATTGCACCGCTGGTCGCTCTTGCTTTGACAGGGACTGGGCAGGTGAGGCGTGCTATGGCAACCCTCCCTATCAGCATGATATCATCCTGAAGTGCCTGCAGAAGGCACTCAGGGATTTTGATAGGGCACCTCAGTCCACCAGGTTTCTTTTGGTGTTACCCAAGTGGGAGACTGCAAGCTGGTGGCAGCTTACGTCGCAGTTTGCCATTGTTCATGAGTATCCTGCTGGGGAAACTATATTCTCGGCTCCACTGGATGCATGTTACAACGTGGAGCACCTCGAGATGTGTGGAGAAGACAGGGTGTGGGTCAGAGAGACCAAGTGGCCAGTGGTGGTACTGTACAAGGATGGGCATACAGCTATGAAGATTGACGCCAAGATGCTTGCACATCTTCGTCTTGGACATGTTGGCGACATCACCATGCAGGACATGCTGGACGAGGGGGTCCCCATGGGCATCACGGCTGCGCAGTATGCCAAGAGCCTGGTGCTGCGCTGCTCGGAGAGGTGTGTCTCCTGCAGACTGACCAAGGCCATCAGACCTTCTATGAAGCCTACGGGCAGGGAGAGGGCTGCGGAGATTGGGTTGTTGGTATGGTCTGACACCTGTGGGCCTTTCAGGCACAGTGCTGGTGGGTACAGGTGGTTTGTTCTCTTCTTGGATGATTGCACATCCTGGTTGTGTGTGTATTTCCTGAAGAGGAAGTCCGACTACCTGGGGGCGCTGGAGGAATTCCTGGTCGAGGTCAAGAAGCACAGGAGCCGCATGGGCCTGGAGGAGAAGTACCACATGGTCCTGCACACTGACGGCGACTCGACTATGATTGCTGGGCAGACGCAGCAATACTGCAAGGAGAGAGGCATTGAGCAGCGGCATGGGTCACCATACCTCCACGAGAACCAGTCTCGGGTTGAGAGGTCCCACAGGACGGTGCAGGCAATGGCTCGGGCAATGCTGGTGACCTCTGGCTTTGGTGTGGAGGTATGGCCGCTGTCTGTTCGGCACACCGTGTACACCTTGAACAGGACCTTCCAGCGACCTCTGCACAAGCAGTCCCCCTACTTCATACTGTATGGGAAACACTATGACCTCTCCCTTCTTCGGGTATTTGGCTGTCTGGCGTATGCCTTTGTGGACCCGGACAGCAGGGAGCATAAGCTCAGTGACCGAGCGAAGCAGCTCAGGTACGTTGGTCACTCTGAGGTCTCCTCGGCCTACTTACTGTATGATCCCGAGTCCGGCAAGATCGTCAAGTCTGGTATGGTGAGGTTCCATGAGGCTGTCGACAAGCTGGGCAAGGTGGTCACCACGTGGGATCCTTCAGCAGTGGCCCCACTGAGTACCAACTTCATGGTGACGGTGCTGGATGCGGAGTATCATGAAGCCCTTCCCAGTGGTTTGGGAGATGATGTTCTTGGCATTGGTGCCTATTTGCCTGATGGGAGCGACGAAATCTTGGCGGTGCTGAAGGTGCAGGCTGGGGATATGGTATGCTGGGTGAGCCTCAGAGACTATCTAGATGGCCAGCCCAAGCATATGAGTGCTGTGCGCTCGGCTATGCAACATGGTGACCTCAATATCGACTACCCGCTGTTCACTGAAGTCATGGCGGATGCTGGGAAGGAGAAGCTGGAGGCTGGGATCATATGCGCACGGGCTGTGGGACCCAGCTCATTCCCATACTGTGTGATGCTGCTCACAAACTTCACGCACATCGATCTGCCATTGGGTAAGGTGCATTTCCCTCCTGAGCACACATGCTTGGCAGCAGCTGTGAAGGCGTGTGCTGGAGGATCAGTGGATGTGCTGCCACCAGGGGTGACTGAGCCGAAGGGGGTCAAGCAAGCTATGGGGGCGCCAGATGCTAGTGAGTGGATGGAGGCTATCCAGACAGAGCTGGAGGCCCTTGTTACGGTCAAGCGGGCTCTCGAGATGATGGACAAGGAGGATGTGCCCCCTGGGGTTCACCTGTTGGACATGGCTCTGGTGTTGAAGGTCAAGCTGGACAAGCATAGGCAGTTGCAGAAGCGCAAAGCGAGGGTGTGTGTGAGGGGCAACAAGCAGGAGTATGGTGTCGACTATTTCGACACCTTTGCCCCGTGTACTCAGTTGTCTTCGGTGAGACTGGTTATCATTCTGGCGCTGAACCTTTCCCTGCAGGTGTATCACATGGATGTGGAGACAGCCTTCCTGAACTCGACCCTCGAGGAGGATCTGTATGTCCAGCTCCCTAGGGGGCTGGAGTATCAGGGGAGGACGTGTGCCAAGCTCCTCAAGGCGGTGTATGGCTTGAAGCAAGCGGGCAAAGAGTGGTTTGAGACCAGCGATGCTTTCATCATGGCCTACGACGAAAGGATGAGGCGCAGTGATGTTGAACCCTGTCTGTATTTCATCAGGGACTCTGACATCACGGTCATTATTCTGGCATATGTTGATGACTACATTGTGGCCACTGACAGTAGCACGTGGTATGACAGCTTCGTGGCAGCCTTCAACTCCCAGTATGCCTGCAAGGACTTGGGTGTTCTGGACCTTGTGATGGGTATTGGTGTGCGCTGGGGCCCTGGGGTGGCCTATCTCTCCCAAACTGGGTACATCTCCCAGATGATTGACACCTATGGACTCAAGGATGCCAAGCCTGCTAGTCTGCCCATGTCCCCAGGATGCTCTCTTACCCCATCTGATGGCAAGGATACCACCATCCCATTCAGGGGGCTGCTTGGGCAACTGCAGTGGATTGCAAGGTGCTCACGCCCTGACATCATGGCAGCTGTATCTGCTCTCTCCAGGTTCTGTGCGTCCTATGGCCCAGAGCACTTTGTGGCACTGAAGCAGGTTGTCAGATACCTCAAGGGCACCATGGGCTACGAGCTGGTGCTACGAGCAACCTCTTCTGTGCCAAGGGGGCTGGGTCTGGCATGTGGAGCACTACCGATGTGCATATACACTGATGCTGACTATGCTGGCTGCAAGACAACGAGAAAGTCCACATCTGGCATTGCTGTCTACCTGTGTGGGAGCTTGCTCATCTTCTCCTCGATCATGCAGAGATGTGTATCGCTGTCGACTACCGAGGCTGAGATCATTGCCATGTCTGAAGGGGCTCGAGAGATCAAGTACATCATGAACGTGCTGAACGACTTGGTGGACATCCGCAACCCGGTGCCTATGTACTGTGACAATCAAGGGGCCATTCATTTGGCCTCCGATTATGTCAACAACAACAGATCCAAGCACATTGAGGTCAGGAATATGTACATCCGAGAATTGGTGAAGTCCGACACAGCGGAAGCCTTGTATGTCTGCTCAGCGGACAACACCTCGGACATCTTCACCAAACCTCTTCCCCTACCACTATTCCTTAAACACAGGGAAAGCTTGGGCATCATGAAGCTGCAGGACACCACCTCTGAAGACTGAAGACTGAAGGGGGCACCATCCCATACTCTGGAGCTGGAGGGGCACCATCCCAAGAACTGGATATTGCTGACTGAAGGGGCACCATTCCCAAGAACTGGCAGTAGGAAAACTAGGCAGTCACCCTTTAGAAGGGGTATTGGAATCTGCAAGTGCTGCTGATCAGTTTGGTGTAAAGCATGACTATCTAGACCTTGTACAGTAGTCAGGATGCTCAAACCCTGAAGAAACCCTAAAGAAACCCTAAAGAAACCCTGTGGAACCCTTAGATCTAGATCTGTAGATCTGCTGAACTAATCGTGGCCGTCAGATCACTGATGACCATCGGGAAGTGCGTAATGTCTCCATATGTAGTAGTCAGGAGTGTCACTGCGGTCGGTATGAACACGACAGTGACACGTAGGAGTCTGTTTCGTGAACTTTCACATAAGATCGCCCAATCAGTAATGATGGCGCGCAAATGTTCGTGTCGTTTCGAGCAACGAACTGGTATATCTTTTGATAATGAAAGTTTACGCTCGCTTTTGTGTAACCGAAACTCTCGAAATCCTACACCCA
>LGRX02002879.1:0-26629 GCA_001247695.2 Cymbomonas tetramitiformis | reverse complement strand
GAGCTGCAGCCCCTGGCCCGGGCCCCCCCGAGCGCCATGCCGCCAGCCTCCTCGTCGCGTCTCCACGAGAGCCCGCTGTTCGTCGCCCCCGAGCCCGCAGACCTGGCACACACCGGGAGCTCCACATCATCGAGAGCGCCGACGATGGTCCCCGGGACAACCTCCGCATCCGCCAGCACGCTCACTCTCTTGGGCTCCTCGCCGCTTCTAGCCACTCCCTCCGTCAACTCATCCGTGTCCCCCAGTGGGAGTGCTGGAAGCGCTCTCAACCTCCCGACTGCTGTTGACAGTGGCAGCGGCCGAGAGGCAGCTGGGGGTAGCACGGGCAGCGCAGCATCCAGCTTCAGTGCGCAGGTGCCTCCTTTGGCACGGCGCCTGTGCACCTTGCCCACCACCCGCTCCTGAGTCTTGACTGTAGGCAGCCCCCGCCCCTCAACCGTGAAGGTGGCATGCTGGGTCATACAGACCGGGCGAAAGGCCGCGGAGCACTGCGCTGTGATTGGCCGGCCCCGGAGCACCGAACCGGCGACAGTCCTGAATGCCTGCACGAGAGGCAGCTTGTAGAATGACGGAACCGTGCAGGAGACGCTGTTGTTGCTGTGGAAATAACAGAGCAGTCAGCGCTCCTCCCAGAGGGAAGTTCCGTCATGCAGCCCAGTCCCCACCGCGACTGGCACACCTCGCAGGATGGATGGCACTTTCCCGGTGCACAAGCCGCGGCCGAGCTGCACGGAGCGCCTCTGCAAACCCCAAAAGTACTGCTCACGCCAGTGATGAACGCTGCTCTATGACGCATGCCGTGTAGTCGTGCAGAGTTGCAGAGGATGCAACGCTTCGTTCAGTGCTCCGAAGAGCCGAGGCGAGACGGAACATCTCAGCAGGTGCTCGGGGGTCACGGTCAGATTTCTTAAGGGCTGGGCTGCCCTGATTATGTCCAGACTCTCGACGATGGAGAGTTTGGCATCCCTCAAGCTGGGCAATGCATCGAGCCGCGACTTTCTGATGAGAGCTCAAGTAACCGAAGGCAAGGGGCGAGGAGGATTGTGTGTGGGATTGCAGGACACACATCTGCCCGTGGCGCATACATGCTACTTCTCTTTAGAGCTCCCGATGTATTCCTCCGAGGAGGTGCTCCGTCAGAAGCTGCTCTATGCCATCCAAGAGGTGATGCGCCTTACATTCCCAATCTCGCACGCCGCACTTTGCCCCACCTCGGATCATGCATCCCTGCCCCCCTTCATATATTGAAATGTACCCCACCTCGGATCTTGCACCCTGCCCATCTCGGTTCCAGCACCATGCATAATAGCTGTGAACGGCATTCGTATGGACATGCAGATCCGGGAATTTGAGGTTTTGTGGAATGCTATCATGCGTAGTTTTTAGCCGGTGTGTGTTGCTTGGTGCACAGGGCGTTGCCATAGATACTGATCACCAAGTATGGGACACACGAGCATGGGACGAAGCTGCATCCGATGATGACGACGCATTCTGATGCAGCCCATATGAACATATATACGCTGTGTGGCTGCGTGTGGCTTCTCCTTGGACCCATTGCTTTGGTGCCATATGCGCTGCCAACTTCGTTAGCACATATAGTACTCAATCAAAATTTGATAGACGACCTTCTGGTTAAATTTGGATCCTTAAACATCACGATATGCCGGCAAATTATTATCCATGCCATCGGCCCATGTGTTGACAACAACGGACTTCGAACGAAAATTCTAAACCTGCTATTGGCAAGACTGGCAAGCACACAGTTTTTTGTTGTGCCGTGATTTTTCCTCAGAACGAATAGGACTCGATGAAACGTACAGATCATGTAGATATTGATTGTGTTGATTGCTGGTTGCACTACTGGGCAACATGCATAAGCTTTGAGAGGGCCATCACACACATGCACACCAGAAAGAGGGCATACCGGCGCAGCAACCTGCAACGCCAAAGCAACAATACCCGGAGCTCGAGCAGGCGTATAGGAGGCAATGGTTGCCGAAGGAGCAATGATGTCTCGATGAAAGGGAGGCATGCTAGCGGAGGTACATGAGACGGCGCATCGAACACATCCGTTTAGGAAGCAGTGCAAAGGTGGTATTTTCTGCGGCATGAATCACCTGAGATTGCAGCCACACCAAAAGTTAGCGCAATTGTTGGTAATTTATATTTCAGCCACACCAGATTTTGGAACATTTTTTGGGAAATTCGTGTTTTTAAACTCAAACATGCATCTCAGATCTATTAAACCACGAATTAAGGATCTTACAATGGTTCATACAGCGAATACGTTAATAATTGATAACATTTCCAGGTGATAGGAACTTAGTACTTTAAATGAAATGATGATATCCATTGAGCACAATGGAAGTCCTTTCTTATGATTCAGTATATAGAGGATTAGATGCTGAAAGCAGTTTGCGCAGTTTGATATTAAAACGAATTTGTAAACAACTAGAACAGGCTAATCACTAGGTGGTGTCTAAAAGAAGTAAATTGCAAGAATGAATGTTACTCAAAGTTTTGGGGCACGGTATCTGAATGTCATCAATCATATTATATAAGTGTCCTATCTCGTAAACCTGTCACTGTCCGATCTCGAACGCAGTATATATTACGGTGCTTACGTAGGGCATCCGTGTACTATTTTATCAGAACAGGCTATCAGTTCTTTGATGACGTCGCTCGTAGTATGTAAAACAAGGTATCAGAAACTGTATTGTAAGGTTCGCATCTCACAATTGAAAGGGCAAAGGCACCGCAAACAAACAAACTCATCCAAATAATGCCAAAACAACCACCTAAACAAACATCATGCAAATTCCCAGCGTTCACCCATGCTGATAATCATGACTAGCCCTGCGATAAGCAATTCCGTAGCCCTGCGATCCGTGCTAGGCAACCACAATCCGCTGCAACCCATAGGTCGAAAAACTTCGCGTGCTCCATGTTGCATAACCCTCCTCCTGAAACAATCGCTTTTGCCTGCGCTGTTCACAACTGTTGAAGAACTTCCGCGCCGATTTCCCCAAACCTCTAAAAGACTTAATCGCAAAAGGCACAAGAGTGTGAGGCCTGATTGGCCCGTACAATGTCCTCTTGGCTCGCTCATGTACCCCCGCAGCCCGTGGCGGCTCCCGAGCAGCCCGGTCCACATACGAGGCACAACAAGGGAATGCAAGGCTCGCATCAATCGCGATATGCATGCCTCTTCCATCATGGTTGAGCACTGTGATGGCGGGCTTCCAATCAGGAAAATGCCCATTATGATTGCGATCACAAAATGCTGGATCGAAGACTTGCGTCAGCATCAGAGATGCCAACACATCACGAACGGCATGACGTGCCGTGATAGCCCATCCACGCCGGCAGTAGTGCCCCCTTGATGTACTCCATGCGTGGGACTCCCACCTCCACCAGATCCATGTACCAGCGTGCCTGTCTGCGGCTGAGCTCTCTGCCAGGTTCCATCAGCCACTCAAGGGGACGGTGATCGCCCTGGATGCGGAAGTTGGTAAAGATTAGGTAATGCCGCCAGGTGACGGTGGTACAGTGGTGCAGGGCATCTAGTTCTCGCTCGCCGGTGTGGTAGTTCTGCTCGGCGGCTGAGAACTGGCGGCTCTCGTATGCTATCACGCGCAGGCCGAGACCATCTCCGTTGTCTTGCATCAGTACTCCCCCAAGGGCGATGCCGCTGGCATCCGTCTGCACCACGAAAGGTGCTGTGCCGTCTGCAGCACCCTTGATGTTGGGTAAGGCGAGTACTGGTGCTGAGGTGAGGGCCTTCTTCAGTTTCTCGAAGGCCCACTGCTGCATGGGACCCCACTCCCAGGGTACGTCCGACTTGGTCAGCCGGGTAAGGGGCTGAGCGATCTCGGAGAAGCAGTGAATGAATCTACGGTAATACCCCGCCAGGCCCAGGAACTGCCTGACGTGGGTAACCGTTTCCAGCTCGGGCCAGTCCCTCACTGCAGCCACCTTGTCATGTTGGGGTCTGCAGCCATCCGCGGAGATGCAGTGACCAAGGAAACGCAGGGATTTCTTCAATAGTTGACACTTGGACCTCTTGAGGAAGACGCCCTTCTCCCTGCACGTCAGGAGCAACTGCTTGACGTGCTCGTAGTGCTCAGCGGCGGTGTTGCTGAAAACGACCACGTCATCAATGAAGATCCGGACAAAGGGGAGATGACCCAGAGCCCGCTGCATTCGTCGCTGGTATTGAGATGGCGAGTTCTGCAGTCCTTGTGGCATGACCAACCACTCATATGACCCCATCTGGGTGGTGAAGGCGGTCTTCTCGACATCTCCTGGAGCCATCGGGACCTGCCAGAAGCCATCCACCGCGTCGAATGAGGAGAAGAACTTCGCACCCTGCATCTCGTCGAACATGATCTGGATGTCCGGAAGGGGGTACTTGTCCTTCACTGTCTGGCGGTTGAGGAGCCGGTAATCGATCACCAGTCGCAGCTCCTTGGGGTTCCCTGGTTTGGGGACCATCAGGCAGGGAGCTGCGTAAGGGCTGGACGAGGGTCGGATGTAGCCCTTGGACATCAAGGTCTCGACGCGCTCTCGAAGTTGGCGGAGTTCCTCTGCAGACTTCTTGTAGATGCGCTGGCAGGGCGGCCCCTTCTTGCTCAGCTCAGGGTCCAGGTTAATGTTGGACTCGTCTTGGGGATCATGTCTGAGTCCATCGATGTTCGGTAGGACAGTCGTCATCTCCTTCTTATACTCCGAACCCCAGAAGTCTTGAAACTTGAGGGTCCACTCGGGGTCCACTTCTGCGTCTTCAGTGTCCGCAGCAGGTTTGGCGTCTTCAGAGTCGACAGCCGTCGCTGCAAAGGCAGAAGTCGTATCACCTTGGGATTTCTCGGCCATCATGAGCCAGGCGGGTTGTATCCCCGGGTCGTCGTTGCCACGCATCTTCTGCGTCTCCGCGTACACCAAGTACTTCTTCAACTGGGCGGGGGTCAAGAACACCTCGTCCACTAATCCCGCACAAGCCGTGCCCTTTGGAGACTTATCTCCAGGTGCCTTCCCAGGAGAGCAACCTGTGATGGTGACGCGATCTCCAATCTTGCCACCGCGGGACTTCCTGAGGAAGGACACGGAACCGTTCTCCTCATAGCCCAGAGTTACAGGGGGGTGACTGCGCAGCCACCTTCCGCCGAGGATAACATCCACTTGTATGCCCAGAGGTAGAATTCGAAGGGCAAGGGCGGTCTCTGTGTAGGTGCCCGTGGTGGTGTGCGTGTTAAACTTGGCGTACGCGGTGGCGCCGGTGATCTTTACAGATCCATCCGCTAAGGTGACTCGCATCTCGGAGCCAGCTCGTGTCGTGAGGCCACATCGTTTAGCACTCTGCTCCGAGATGAAGTTGTCAGAAGCTCCCGAGTCAATCAGCACCTTGACCGTGTGCCCTCTGAGGGTCGCATAGAACACCAGCAGCAGCGGTCCTTCTTCATCATGTGCCGCTGCGAGAGTACCCTCAATGTCGGTCTTCCACTGAACTCCCCCATCCGTGCGTATGCTTTTGCACTTGAGGTTGGGGAGAAGGTTGTCCGAGGCGTCGCGACACTCCTTCGCCGTTTGCCTACACGCGGCGTAGAACTCCTCATCCAGCAAGTCGATATCTTCGGTCGGATGGCTGACGAGGTTGTCTACGCTCGCCGTCAGCAGGGCGCCCGTTGAAGTGCATTCGCTCGAGGTGGGGCTGACATGAGTGGTGTCACTGGTGGTAGGGCTCACATGAGTGGTGCCGCTGGTGGTAGGGCTCACATGGGTAGCGCCACTTACTGTGGGGCTCACGTGGGTAGTACCGCTTACTGTGGGGCTCACATGGGTAGTGGCGCTGTTGGTGAGACTGCTGTGGGTGAGGGAGTCCTCATCATGCTGAGGGCTGCTGGTGGGGAAGTCGTGGGCGAGTTGGAGGGAACCCCGGTGATCAGTTCTCGCCTCAGGGGTCCCAGCTGCTGCCATCTGCTGGGTGTAGCAGAGCGAATCGAGCGAAGCGATGGGGTGGCTGTCCAGACGGGGCGGCGCTTCTTCTGCTTCGTGCGTCCTGATGGTGGTCATCTGCTGGGTGAAGCAAAGCGAGCTGGATGTAGAGGTCTCCTCTGCCACTTCAGGCGAAGATCGTGCGCAGTCGGATGGACCTTCAAGGTTTCCTCCCGGGGTAGTCGGCGCGTCATCATGGTGCGAAGATGCCGTCCCTGTCGTGGGCTCGACCAGCGGGGATGACGGAGGGGATGCTCCCAAGGGGCTGGGACCCAGCTTCCTCATCTTGTACTGATGTACTGCGTGTAGACTGCACCAGGCGCCAGGTAGGCCCACGTCTCCCGCTGTCCCGGGTATCGTGCCCACTTCAGTGTCCAGGGTGCAGAGAGATGCCGAAGACCTCGCCGCTGCTCTTCGCACGCCCTCTTTTTCCCACAACCTGTTGCCAGGGGAAGAATCTGGGCTCGAGGTGGCGATCGCCTCCAGCTGCTCGGCGGGCGACAGCTCCCTCCAAGCCGCGTAGAGGTCGGAGGAACTGGCGCTAGGGGACTCGAGGACTTGTTGACGGCCGTCGTGAGAGAGGAGGTGCCACAATGCTATGCGCTGATGGCCCTCCCTGCGATCTTGAGGTTCGCGGGCAATGCGTACTCTCTCCGCCAGCTGGTTGGCGTGGTTCACGTGCTCCTTTGGCGATCGACTCCCAGAGCGTATGCGGCTGCGGGTGCGCTCCCACATCTTATCCACCAGGGCTTTAGCAGCCTCTGGGGACTTCTTACGTAGGGCTCTGCGAACCTTTTGCATGGCGACCTCGAGAGGGAGGGAGTACAGTTCCCTCTTCCAGTGCCACGCAGTTAGCCTCTTTCGCGGGTCCGCGAGATTGGACTGATAATTGGGTAGGGGTACAGTAATCACTCACCAATAAGAAAGTCCTAAATTTGGGGTCAGCCAGCGAATTTCGTCAAGTTGTGCCCCTCCCCCCCCCCGCCAGCGCCAGCGACCTATGAAATTGCTAAGAATAAGAAATCCCGATTTCGTAGCTCAGCCAGCCAATTTCTTATTCTTATTACTTAAGGAGGAGGCAGCCAGCTATCATGAAATTGGCACTCAGCGACGGCCACAGTAGTAAAATTTTAGTATGGATCCTGCTAGCCGTGAGCAGATAAGAGAGCTAAGCCAGCGTTTGCACCTCCGTTCGAAAAAATTCAATAGTCTGTATGATATTTTTATTGAGATAAATTGTGTATAACCATCAAAATCCTTGTTAAATCGAGTAAACCCACCAAATAATCCAGCCAAAATTTCTTAACTAGCTTTCACTATGATTCAAGCCAGCCAGCCCCTTGATTTCTTATTTTGGCCAATTTCTTAAGAAATTAAAGCTAGCCAGCAAATTTCGTCAAGTTGTGACCCCCCAAACGCTGGCTGGTTTCTTATTGCTATTATTTCTTATTGGTGAGTGATTACTGTAGGACAACACGCGGTTGGGGGCGAAGATCACGGGGCCCTCCAACCGGTTGCTGCCCATGATGGGGGGCCTGTGCCGGGGGACTCGCCGCCCCCTCCGACCCTCGATCCTTGCCTGTGTGTAAGCAGGGCCATCATCGAGAGGTAGAGACGGCTCGTCGAAAGGGGCACTTTCCGCAAGGGGGTGACTGGTTAAGTCATCCCTCGGTAGCGGTGGGGCACCAGCTGAGCGGTAGGTGTGTCGCAAGCGGGTTCCAGAGGTGAAGGCCACGCTCTTGGGATGAGGTCGATGGCCCCAAGGATCTCTACGTCCTCGTGCGCGTCGGGGTTCCATTGGTTCTGACCGCTTCTCCAGGGCGGAGAGGGTCTGATCACCAGGGTGTGACCTCACGTCCTCGAAGGGCAGGGTCAGGGACTGGTCGCCGGCCAGTCATTCGTCGTCCTCAACCGGGGGAAGGCCGTCACCCTCCACAAGTTCGATGCCAGCGAGCGCCGCCAGAGTCTGGTAACTCTGCTCGTCCTCACAGCTGGCAAGCGCCAAGACCTCTTCGGAGAACTCCTCTGGAACGCCGTCCACCGAAGAGATGTCCTCCTGCTGCTCGATGGCCCATACGACGGCGGCCACGAATCCAGGAGAGTTTGCCAATCGGGCAGGAGCGTTGGCTCTCCACTCCTTGAGCTTGGCCTCATCCGTACAGTTGCGGACGATATGCTCCGCGGAGCCGCAGGCGAAGCATCGGCGGACCTTCGGTGCATCGGGACGGGAGAGGCCAGGTGGTGGTGGCAATGGGGTAACTGCCGCGGCAGCGGTGGTGGTGGGCCCATTCTCCAGCATGGCAAGTGCTGTGCGGTTCGAGGAGGGGGGCCGTGGTCTGAAGAAGGGGGTACGAGCAGGTGGGTTCGCGAAAGAGACAGTACGGGGAGGACGGTCTTGAGTGCGCCTCTGAGCTGCCTCCGTGTCGATGTCATTCTCCACCTCCTCAGCGACCTCCCGTATCTTCAACAGGGCGTTGTGGGTGCCCGGGATATCGTCAGTAGCAGCCTTCCTTTCCCACTCCTCTGGCTTGGAGACATCCAGGTGGATGGCTCTCAGGCGCCGCATCACCTTGGGCGCGTACTTCAACCCTCGGCGGTACGTGGAGAGCATGGACAGGTTGGACATCTCCACGCAGTTGGGGACCCTGCCGACCAGGAAGTTGACCGAGGCCATGCGGGTCTCCAGTCGCGAAAAGTACTCCGCCGCGGTCTCGTTCGACGCCTGCTTCAGTGCGATAGCCTCGCCGTGCGCGTTCTCCAGGTAGCCCTGTGTCAGGGAGCACACCGCCAGGTCGATGAAGAATACGTCCAACTCCACGTAGCGCCGGTGCCAAGCCTGGTCGGACCCGAAGGTCCCCGCCGCACGCTCTAGGAACCTCTTCTGCTGGTCTTGTAGGGTGTGCTCCTTGAAGCTCCAGAGGAGGCTCGACACGCTCGCCTGGTACTCCGATACGGACGGCGTACAGCTGGGAGTGGTCAGCGCCTCGATCACGACGGCCTCCTGGAAGATCTTCCGCACCAGGTTGAAGTAGTGCTCCAATTGTGCCAGTAGGCCATCCTTGTCGGCCGATTTGGTGTCGGCCGCGGAGCGAGGGAATCTGGTCACACCCTTGATCAGCTTCAGCACCATCTCCTTGGTCTTGTGCTCCAGGCGGACCTCGTCCGAAGATGCTCGCAGGTTAGTGCCCTGCGGCAGTCGGATGATGCCTGGTACAAAGGGGGTGGCGCTGGAAGAAAGGACGGGGTTCGCAGCGGCGGCGGAGGAGTGGGCGGGGTTCGCAGCGACGGAATGGGGGAAGCGGGCTGAAGGGGGTGGTCCCGGGGCATGCGCGGGATTTGTGGGGACTGCGATTGAGGTAGGCGGTAATGCAGAGGCTGGTGGTCCGGGAATAGGCGGTGGTGCGGGTGTTGATGATGGAGCGGGGAGCGGGAGAGGCGTGTGGAAGGGCATGGGGGTGGGTGGTTGCGCGGCCACCACGCTCATGTTTCGGTACCAGTCGGAGTTGCTGACTTCAGACCACGCGGCGAGCCCGTCCTGGTCGAAGTGCAGCATCTCGGACTCCCGCGCAGAGGAATCCACTCCCACACCGGCTGTCCCATACTCGTAGATCGCACATTGGCTGCGGCTGGGTCCCCCATGGCCATATCCATGACCTCGCGGTCGACCATGAGGACCCAGGTCTCCACACGAGGATTGGTAAGGAGCAGCGGAGTGTGATGAAGGCGACCTCCCATGCGTGCATAGGCTGTCAATGGGGCTCCCAGCAGATGCATGACGGTGAAGAGGATGGTGTCGCCTTGTACTCCAGCCCTGCGACGTTCATCTCGTGGTAAAGAGACAGTCGCCGCGCCTCGTACCCCCGCTGACTGATGTACCCACAGTGATCCGCCGTCGTGGGTGATGAAGAGGGCCCGGACCTCTGGATAATGGGGGTAAGAGGGACCGGGTCCCCGATCGGGATCACCAGAAGGGTCTGGGGGTGGATCATCAGGGGGACTTGGGGGCGAGTTCCTGGGGCTGGGGACTCTGCGCTCTGAATCAGGGTCACCACCGCCATGCACCACCGACTCCATCGATTGTCGTCGGCGAGCCACCATCATGTTAAGGGGGGCCTGAGTGGGAGGCTCAATAGGGACCGCTCCAATGACAGTCAGAGACTCTGGAGGGGTCTCGCTGTCTGCAGCGTCCGCCTCGAGGGGCCGATCCGCCGTCAGGGCTCCCTGTGCACTGCTCTGGGGGTCGCCTGATGGGGGGGTTTCTGCAGATACCGCTGCGCCTGGCGGGGCGAGCTCTCTTGAGAGCACCGCGGAGAGGTCCAGGGCTTGCACTGCCGCAAGGACCTCCCTGCGGATATGCTCACTTCGGTTGCTTGCGTCCGAATCAGACCCGGATCTGCGAGCAGCTCTCCGCCTGCGCTCTGCCCGCGCAAGTGTGCCCCGGCTCCCCCTGGACCCCGTACTGGTGCGGCTGGCGTCCGTTCCGGACTCGGGGTCGGAGTGCTCTGGCGAGCGGCTCAGGCTTGGGATGTGCCTGCCATGCGTTGCCGGGCCCGAGGACTCCCTTCGGGAGCGTCGGCGCCTGCGGGCCTCTGGGTCAGCTGTCACCGCTGGAAGGTGGCGCACCAAAAGTGAGGCCCCGCTCGGAGCGCCCTGTCGGAATCCGCCATCAGGAGGTGCCTGCAGGGGGTCTGAGAGAATCGCGGCGCCAATGCTAATGAAGGGCGGCTGCAGTGAGGGGTCCGCCGTAGGGTCATACAGCATTGAGGTGGTAGGTACCAGCTGTTGCGGCCGTGGCTGCTGCTGCTGCTGCTGCTGCTGCTGTTGCTGCTGCTGCTGTTGCTGCTGCTGTAACTGCTGCTGCTGGAACTGCTGCTGCTGTAGCTGCTGCTGCATTGGTTCCAGCGGTTGTTGCTGCTGTGGCCACTGTTGCTGGTACGCAAGCCATTGCTGCTGTTGTTGCAGATGCTGTTGATACGGCGTGGGGTACGAGCCCATGGGGTGATGAGTCCCCAATGTAAATGGTACCGGGGACACTCCCCCAGCAATGGGCGCTGATTGGGGGAGTACCCAGTTGGAGCCATTCCATACAGCTTGTGCAGGGGAACCATCGGGTAGGGTGTATGGGCGTGGTACTGCGGTATAGGGCATGGTGGTGCCCGGGAGTGGGAAGGGGAAAGTGGAAGCGTATGCGGTGGGGGACGGAAAGGTGAGGGGTGAAAATAATGGGGGGCGTAGCGGCTCTGCACTGACTCCCATGTTGGAAAGTGACTCTGATGTGTGCTGCGACATGCTAACTGTTGAGCTGATCAAATCGCGAGCTGGGTGTGGCAAATGCCACAGGTGAGCAGAGGGTGGAGTCTGCTCGCCTTTTATTTACTCTTCGATGTCGCTTTCTGGGGGCGAAGGAGGAGGAGAAGGAGGGGGGCTAATATCTGGAGATGGAGGAACGCCGTCGATCACGGCTATTGGAAATGCACTAGGAAGCGCGGGATAGATTGCTAGATCTTGGTCAGCCGGGTAATTGAAGAAGTAGTTCCCCTGCTGATGCCACTCGCGGTCGTAGTGTGCTGGTGGAATAGCCAGGGTGACGCTATCCAGGCGCTCAGCTGCTGTCCTCCACTTCGTCGTCAGAGG
This sequence comes from Cymbomonas tetramitiformis, assembly GCA_001247695.2. Taxonomy (NCBI): domain Eukaryota; kingdom Viridiplantae; phylum Chlorophyta; class Pyramimonadophyceae; order Pyramimonadales; family Pyramimonadaceae; genus Cymbomonas; species Cymbomonas tetramitiformis. The sequence goes on along the minus strand of LGRX02002879.1, from coordinate 15,004 downwards.
AAGAGGGGGAAGGAGGGCCGCTCTGGTCGAAAGCGCCTGCTGGTGGGTAGGTAGGATCTGGAGGAAATACCCACTTCAGAGGCCCTTGCTTCCACCACGCTCTCCTGTATTCTTGTGGAGGAACTGACATGCACCAGCGAATTCAAAATTTCGCCAGGGCTCCGCGACACGATTTTCAAGTGCTAAGGTGCGCGGACAGGAGTCAAGCAACTGCAAGGGAAAGTGTGTCAGGTCCAACCAAGAGGCTCAGTAAGGCTCCAGAAGATAGCTGTGCTCCGTATGTCCCAAAATACTCCAGCCAAGGTGCTGCTGGAGGGTACCAGAAAGTGCCAGAGGAGCTGTCCAGAGACTGCTGAAAGCGCTATTTGGAGGGGCTTTCCCCACTACCGATGGCCGTGAGGGCGGCATTGGGGGTTCTGGGCTGTCCTATGGGGTCTGGGGAAGGGGTTTTTGGTGGTGGGGGCTGCTGGGGAAGGTTTTGGGGTCGGCTGAAAACGGGCTAAAACGGCTGTTTTGGGCTGTTTTTGGCTATTTTTGGCTGTTTTTGGCCTTTTTAAGGCTCTGAAAAGTGAGTTATGAAGTTTTCCTGGCTACTGTAGACCGGGGGAACCCTTTAGGGTGCTCCCTGACGGTCGTTTGTGGCCTGGGGCAGACTTTGAGTTTAAGATCGGAAAACCAATCTTGACTTTTCTGAGCCTGTTTGAGCCCCCACTGTTAAGGGAACGTTATACTGATGTTTCGTGACTTTTGGGAACGTTATTTGGATTCCTTCTTCGAAAAAAAAATGACTTTTCTGACGTAAAAGTTGCGCCCAGTATCCCAAAAGCACAGGTCTCCCCCTGCAGTATAACGAAAGTTACGAGAAGGTCGTGGTTGAACGCGCGGAGACGTTCAAAGTAACGCAATTGATACCAAATGTGCCCGTGGGCAGTACGACAGGTGCTCGGAATAATGTTTTTGATTGAACGTGCAAAGGTACACAATTCGGATTTTATAATATACTGGATCAGGGCCAGATTGAGGTACAAACGATAATTCGGTTCCGAGTTCTGAAGGCTAAACACTTCTCAAGTGCTCTACTTATTCACTCGTCACTCAGGTTGCAGGGTCAACCACCCGGCAGCCGATGTCACACTACGGCTCAACGTTCAATTCCCGATTCGATCTCATTTCTAATTCCGATTCGTCATTCTCGATTCAGATGTTACGTCGACAGACTGACACGATGACTGCTACACAGTACTGTCATACTACTGTACTGTCATACTGTCATACTGTCATAGTGTCATACTATCATACCCCCGACACCTGATATTCGATTTCATTGTCTTTCCGTTCCCGATGCGAATCTGACCATTCTTCGAGGGTCTGACTGGGTGCCACGATGACCACCCCACAGTACTGTCATACTACTATAGTGTCATAGTGTCATAGTGGCATACTGTCATACCCCGGACATCTGGTACTCATTCTCATCGTGATCTCAAGCCCAATTTCACTGCCATCGTGCCAATCCCAGATTACTCCCGATGACACACATACAGACGCATAGGCATATCGGCTTACGCTGTGCCTCCGGGCACACAGGCTGCCAGACACGACGAGACTGGTCGCCATGGTGGCTAGAGTGACCCACCGACCAAGAGTCGCTTCGGGAGAAGCACTCGGACATACACGAGGACGAACTATGCCTCGCATGGATGAAGACTGGAGGGAACTCGAAGGTCCCCAAGGAGGAGTATCACAGAGTCAGGAAGAGGGCAGCTCGTCACCGGTGGGACGAGCTCATGGGTGAGCTGTACATGGTCACCATCAGCGGCAAGGAGCTTCTGGTACCCAAGCCCTGTGACAGGATTCAGCTGGTGCGTGAGTACCACGAGAGGACTGGCCATTGGGGCATCAGGCGTACGTTGAACCTGTTGTGGCAACGCCATTACTGGGTGGGCATGAAGCAAGATGTCAGAGCAGTGATCACGCAGTGTGGAACCTGCCAGAGGGTGAAGACGCACTACGCGCGGGAGGAGGCGATGCTCACTCCGCTGGAGATCAAATCCTTCATGTATCGTTGGTCCCTGGACCTGGCTTGGCCCACGAAGCGCGTCACTAAGGCTGGGAACCAACGCGTCTTGGTCATGACTGAACATTACACGCGTTTCATTGTGTGCGGTCCGATCCCCAACAAGGAAGCCTCCACCGTCGCCAGCGCGTTTCGCAACCACGTCCTGTCTGTGTTTGGGGCGCCAGCGGAATGCCTCGTGGATGGGGGTACTGAATTTGAGGGTGAGTTCGCTGCGCTATGTAGACAGTGTCTCATTGACCGGAGGGTGACCTCGCCGAGTTCCCCAGAGAGCAACGGCCTGACCGAGCGCGTGGTGCGCACCATCAAGTTTTGCTTCAAGAAGATGGCCCTTGACAAGGGCCTGGACTTCGAGTGGGACGAGATGCTCTGGTCGCTTGTACTCAGTTACAACGCAGCCAAGCAGCAGTCGACTGGGGTTGCGCCGTTCACGCTACTGTTCGCCCAGGAAGCTACTGTACCACCAGATCTTCGTGCGCGACCCGAGCTGGACTTCGAAAGGCAGGACGAGCGAACTCTGTCTGAGGATTTGTTGCAGCGAGCAGCCATCGTGAAAAAAACTCATGGTGCACGCTGGATGCAACTTGGAGATCGCTCAACACCGTGACACCTTGCTGTACGAACACAGGAGGAGTGGCAGCTACGAGCCAAAGCCGCACCAGTTCAAGGCGGGTGACTTCGTGTACATAAGACAACAACCACGCTCTGGCATGTAAATAGCCACCAAGCCAGCCATTATGAAGTTGGTCAAGGTGCAGAAGGATGGGGTGGTGGTCTTGGAAGACTGCACCAAGTTGCGGGAGAAGAGTACGGTACAAAACATTGCGCCGTGCCACCTGCAGGTGAAGGACCAATATGACTGCAGCGCAGCCATCCCCAGCAAACATCTCGCGTGTGAGAGGTGCATGAGGACAGATGGAGAGGCATCGATGCTGTTGTGTGATACATGCAATCGTGGCTATCACATTTGGTGTCTGGAGCCGGCACTGGACAAAGTGCCTGAAGGAGATTGGCAATGCCCCAAATGATTGGGTGTGGCTATGGTGGCAGCCTCCGCCGAGGTGAGCGCGTCTATCGTGGAAAGGATGGCTGCCATGGAGTTACAGCTAAGAGAGAAATTGGAAGCAGACACGACGTTATTGCCGGCGGACGTGGGCCCACACCGGGCAGTAAGACCGGGACGTGAACATCCATGGTAGGCGCTTACGTCGCGACAGGTGGCCAGGAAGGAGGGGACCATGGGGGATCTCCCAGACAGAGTGGCGTGGGGGAGTCAGGCAGAGAGAGCTGAGCAGGGTGATCACGGACTTGATGCCAGGCCATTGGCATGATGGCCACCGCACTATCCTGAGCCGAAAGTGTTCAGAGCAGCACACTCGTGCGAGGAGCTTACGGAAGGCAGCTACGGTGCAGGCCATGAGCCCGGAGGAGGTGCAGAGGAGGGGGGACGTTACTCAGTTGAACAGAGCCCAAGTAAAGATTGCCAGTCAGCTGGACTGGGGCTTGGAACTGGTAATGACGGTTCCTCAAGAAGTTAGACGCCTGGCGCACGAGGTGAGCTGGACGAAGATCGCACAGGTCTGGGACCCGTGGGCTGGTACAGGTGTGATTGGCAAGGTGATGTCACTAGAGTGGCCTCACTTGAAGTTCATGAACAACGATTGGAATCCGCAGTTGAAATGGCCTGAAGCCCTCAACGCACTACAGCCGGGCAACTATCGTGCCTGGAAGGAGAAGTGTGGAGTATGTGATGCGGTGATAGCCTCGCCTTGGTTCGCCGTACTGGACATTGCATTGCCATTGGCAGTGCTGGCCAGCAGAGTGGTGGCTTGCATTCACGTGCCATCGCAATATATGACAGACATGACAGAGAGCAGGGCGCAGTACTTTCGCAAACTGTGTTACGCTGGACGCTTGCATGTGATTGGACATTTGGAGCATGGGCCCATAGGTAGGAGATGTATGTGGGTTATGGTGTTTCGAAACCCTTTGACGCGAGCAAGGATGCTACGAGGAGGAGAAGCCACTGGAGTGGGTATGTTCACTTTCAGCATGGGCAAGTTCGCATTGGATGGTGCTACGACAGAAGATGCTGAACAAGCTCTTATCTAATGTCTGTGCTACCAGTGGCAGCTACAGATGGTTGATGTTGAGAAAAAGAGCTTGCATAGTAGGAAGCTAAAAGCAGTTATCAAAATTTTTGAACTTTTTGTGTGGCTATAGTAAGAGGTTTACTGCACAGTGACATAAGACAATGTATATAGTACCGAGCTGGTGTTATAGGGATACTGACAATAAGTAAGACTGTTTGGTAGTAGGACTAGATAGTCGTGTTTCGTATGGACACGTCGTGCATAAGTTCGCGACAGCTGTCACAAACCGCGGCTTGTCGTGTACCTTATCCGGGTTGTGACACCTGGGACAGTAGTCCCTGTGACGAACATATGACACGCGCAGCACAATACGCGCGAGCGGTTACAGCAGTGACAGGGTACGGAAGTACGGATGGGTGTTACATCTTATTTGGAGGTAGCAACTGTAATATGTAGGGCGGCGTAGCAGAGTGAGGCAGACGCTCATTTTTGTTTTGCCTTCGTAACAGTGAGTTCCGAAAAAGGAAGTGCTTGCTCAGACCGCGAAAACAGCAGTGTTATGATATAGCAATTTATGATATATGACATTCTTTTGCTTGTGAAGTTGTACATTTTGTGGACTTGTGCTTGTATGTTGGCGTCAGAACTGTAATCTTCAGTCTTTTACATGTTGAGAAAAAGAGCTTGCATAGGAAGTGGAAAGCAGTTATCAAAAATTTTGAACTTTTGTGTGGTTACAGTAGGAAGTTTACTGCACAGTGACATAAGACAATGTATATAGTACCGAGCTGGTGTTGTAGGGACGCTGACAATAAATAAGGCTGTATAGTAGTAGGACTGGATAGTCGTGCTTTGTATGGACACGTCGTGCATAAGTTCGACGAAGGGCACCAAGGAGAAGGAGGACCTCATTGCACAAGTCATGTGCACCCCGATAAGATGGCCCGCCTATGTGAAGGGCTGCCGCCGCAGGGAGTCCGCGCTCAACGCTGGCAAGAGGGTGGAGGACTCCATCATCAGGCAGGACATTGAAGAGTGCGTCAAGGGGCTACGCATCAAGGAGTACAAGGAGCGCGTGTCAGAGCAGCTGCGAGTCAGCCACCCTGCCCCCAACAAGGTGACGTGGGAGAACCTGGAGGTCATTGTAGAGGTCCAGGACAAGCTGAAGAACGATGCTGAAGCCTGGGCATTGACTCTCCAGCAGGAGCTCACGCGCAGGTCAAGCTGCGTCTACTCCTGCTACGAGGCGAGGCAGCTGGGACTTGATCTCCCCGAGCTGGTGGCTGCCATGAGGCGCTCTGGTTCTGCCAGGAGAACTGGGGACAGGCGTAAGGACCACAAGAAGAAGGAGCCAGCTCAACCTGCCAACGACGACGCGAAGAAGCCACCGAGGGAGGCGAACAACGCTGAGCGGGACAAGTCCACCTACTGTACAGCAGAGTTCTACCACCTGACGCACCCAAGGACAAGCAGTGCAAGTACTGTTTCACGCGCTTGTGGCACACCCCGGAGCGCTGCTACACTGGGTGTCGCGACTCCCACGTGCCCCCGGACTTCCACAAGAACCGGAAGAACTCGAAATACCCAAACGAGGTCAAGAACGCCAAGCTGCGCGAGTACTGTACAACATCGCGCACCGCTTCGACAAGCACAAGATGGGTATCACCACCGAGGAGTGGCTCAAGCTGCCGGAGGCCAAGCAGCAGCAGGTGGCAGCCAGTGCCGAGGTGAAGGAGAAGCTCGCTGCTGAGTTGTCAGGTTTGCAGGCAGCAGTGCCGGCCAAGGGAGGCAAGAGCACAGAGGCACAGGCCCAGTCAGAGGCGAGTGATGACGACGCGGAGTACCACTCCAACTTCAACGAGCGAGAGGAGTGCGACGTGGACGGGCACGTGTGCTCCACCGATGAAGGGTCGGTTGCCAGCGACCACACTGAGCCGGGTCCTGCACCAGAGTTACAGGCGAGGGCTGCAGTTGCCCTGGGAAACACGCAGAAGATGCAGGGCTTCCCAGTCAAGACGCCTGAGGAGTTCGACAAGGACGCCCAGGTGCCCAGGGCCCCTCCTCCAAACCTCTTGAGCAGGAAGTTCCACCTGCTGGCGTCCCATCTGCGCAGCTCCACGAGGACCTGCTCGCAGATTGCTGCGATCCTGTTGGCCCAGCGCGCCATAGACCTCCCGAAGGACATCGAGAACCTTCTGGCCCTTGAGGAGATCGAGGGCAACGAGCCCGTGAACACGGTCGTGCAGCCCACTGAGGTCAACGAGCACCAGCTCAAGGACTTTCCCGTCACGGCTGTGCAGGAGGTGGGGAAGGGGGCAGCAGAGTGCGCAGCGCACCCGGATGTCGAGGAGTTGCCACTGGACGAGATGCCAGACGGAGTGGTCGACAGCCCCACAGCATGGTGTGCAGCCGCTGCCTGCGTGAGTGACCTGGGGGTGGTCGATTTCAGTGAGCACGGACATGTGCGGGCGGGTACCATCAAGACCCGCGCCTATGACGCGCTGAGAAAGAAGATGAAGCAACACCTGACCGAGGAGCAGACGACTCTGCTTATGGCACAGGTGCAGCCGATTTGCAAGCTTCAGAACGCCACTCTTTGTGAAGGCTTGGCGCTGGTGTCTTCCGGGGGTGAGCTGATGCTCTACCGGGCCATTCTCATGGACACCGGTGCCAACTGCAACATCATCTCGATCGCCGTCGTCAGGCGACTGGGGCTCACGGTCTACGAGGCCAGCACGGGCGCCAAGGTCACCAGGTGTGACAACAGCCCCACCAAGTTCACGCATTACTGTCACGTGGCGCGTCATACTGGCCGCGGGTACACCGCACATGACGCTTCATCGACTACATGCAACGACCATATCGCAAAAATGAGACACGCGGGCGCAAATGAGAAAAAAATGAGAAAGCATTAAATTGTCTGCCAAATTGGTTTTTGGGGTTCTGACAAATATGAGGGTTAATTTGAATAGTCCTTGAAGGAATTTCGAAAAATCTGGTTTTTGACTCTTCAAAGTAGCCACGCGAGTCACGCGTGCGGCAAGAAAACGGGAAAGGTGGAAGTATCGTGTTAGGTGTGGAAAGTTATGATTTTGCCTTATGTTTGTGAACGAAATGTTAGATTTTTGCACTATTAGAATATGTAATATTTTGACATTTCCAAAAATGCAACTATTTGCTTACATGGGAGAGATCCAGCAGATTTATGGCCCATTTTAGGGTGTTTGGAGGGTCACGTAGTAAAATACTTCTCATCGGGCGAAAGTGAGCAGCAAAGGACATATTTTCAAAAGCTATTATGCTGGAAAAGTTGTTCAGGACTGAAAACAACCAGGGGTGATGCTCCCTCAGGCTTCATGTGACCCAACATGGGCATTCAGCGGGTCAATTTGCCCTGAACAGGCTATTCCAGCACGATTCTCGGCAGCTAAGAAGACCGGTTAACTGTATTATTTCGCGGGAAACATTAAAATACGTCAGAGGAAAAATATCCCGCGGCAGGTGTTCCTACAGGTGTGCTGCACATGGATATATCGGGGCGTCCAAGGTTCAGGGTTTTAGGGTATATGTTGGAGGAGTCGTAACCGGAGGTCGTTTGCACACACCTGCGTTCGTGACATAGAACCACAACCCGCACCTTAGACTACCTACACCAGTATGGCCAATATTGGAATATTGCAGTATTGGATATGGCCTTTCGATACTTTTACGTTTCGCGACTGCCAGTTACAACAAGCCCAATGGGTTCCTGAAGACCCTTTAATTCTCTGCTTGTGGCAGCAAGCGCGGGAACAAGCAGAAGAAGACTGGGAGGACTTCGGGCAACATGCAGTTAATCTCAGGACCTATCACTGGTGGAGTTTTTGGCCGATGTACGTCCACGGCCGTAGATCCAGCGAAAGGTTCGGTGTGAGGCATCTCGTGTACTGGTATGAGGGCGGGTGGATCTACCACCGATACTCAGATTTGGAGTGGCGGGCCTGGCGAAATAGAAGCCGCTACAGCGAAACAACGCACGGTGCCCTGACAGAGCTGGAAAGCGATCTCACTAGAACAAGGTTTTTGCTTAAGTTTGCTTAAGTTTGCTTAAGTTTTCTTAAGTTTGCTTAAGTTTGCTTAAGTTTGCTTAAGTCGGTATAGATCGGTAGAATTATACACCCGATGACATAGGAATGTCACCAAGCCCGCTTCAGGATGCCCCAGGGTTCACGCGAGAGCCCCAGAATGACTGGCGCGATGCTAGGAGATATGACTCGAAGAGGCTGGGTTTGTAAAAGGCCAAAGATTTGTCTGGCAGTCGACGATGAGTAATTATACACACTGAATCAGTCGAGGTATAAAAGTTTGTGGCAACCTGATTCGCGAAGGCTCGCGTGCACTATAAATATGTCAGGGAATGTCGTGAATGGGGAAAGCCTGTCAGTGGTGTAGTCCAATCAAAATCGCGATCGTCATCATACCCACGCATGTGACATATATACTGTAAAATAATAAATACTTGGAACACTCGATTTCAAATCAGGCGAGGGTTTAAACTGCGGCGGGCGGGGCTTATTCGTTCTTTCGAGAGAGAAGGTTTTTTGACCACCTTCCCTTTCCGCCCTAGTAGAAATTTTGAAGTTTGAATATATAATAAACATGGCGTCTTCTCCTCCCGCACGTACGTCCGGTAGCAATCGCGCAGCAAGACTCCTTGCTGCGGCGGGACGCTCCAACGGCGGGAACGGGGGAGATCCACCGGTGCGAGCTTCAGTTTAAATTTTGTGAAACATCACGGTCTTAGACCGTCGTTTTTCGTTGGCCGTGTTTTGCGTATGTTTCCCCCCCACACACACACAGCCGGGTTATCGGGTGTGCAGGCTGTGGGGCAAGCTGCCCAAGCCGGTGCAGCAGCCGCGTTGGACCTGAATAAGGACGTCAACGAGGAGCCCGCGGGTGAAGAAGGCGGCGCTCCTGAAGAGCCTGCAGAACCGACGGTGAGTTTTCTGTGGCTTTATGCTTTGCTTTATGAACCTGCTTGCTTATCTTAAAATACGGTCCGCCGTCGGAGAGGGATGGTATTGTGCTCGGGAGGTAACGCTGCATGACGGAAAGATATTGGTCTTTTTCCTCGACGAGGTGCCGGTGGGTCGGGAGCGGCGTGCGCGTGGCCTGATTCAAGGCTCGCTGCGCGCCCCCTGTACCCGTGGCTACTCGTCATCATTGCATTTTCGGTCGGGGTAGGTGAGGATCCCAGCCGGTGGGTTAGGAGAGGCGTGCGCGTGTCCTTGTTATTCAAGGCTCGAGGCGCGCCCCCGGACCCGTGGCTCGGTTGAAACGGGGTGTGGTAGCTGGAATTTTTAAGGTTGTTTCGGGTTGGTGCGGCAGACCGTGGGCGTAAATGGGTAGGGCACATTGAATACGTATGGTGCGGTGTGAGGACAACTCCTCTGACACGCGACCATATTAAGGGGGTGTGGCCGGTAGGATGTATGTGTTTGTTTTGGGTGGGTGCGGCAGACCGTGGGCGCATGTGGGTTGGGCAAATCGAATATATATGGTGCGGTGTGAGGACAGCTCCTCTGACACGCGACCATAATAAGGGGGTGTGGCCGGTAGGATGTATGTGTTTGTTTTGGGTCGGTGCGGTGGAGCGTGGGCGCATGTGGGTTGGGCACACGGAATACATTTGCTTTATGAACCTGCTTGCTTATCTTAAAATACGGTCCGCCGTCGGAGAGGGATGGTATTCTGCTCGGGAGGTAACGCTGCATGACGGAAAGATATTGGTCTTTTTCCTCGACGAGGTGCCGGTGGGTCGGGAGCGGCGTGCGCGTGGCCTGATTCAAGGCTCGCTGCGCGCCCCCTGTACCCGTGGCTACTCGTCATCAATGCATTTTCGGTCGGGGTAGCTCAGGATCCCAGCCGGTGGGTTAGGAGAGGCGTGCGCGTGTCCTTGTTATTCAAGGCTCGAGGCGCGCCCCCGGACCCGTGGCTCGGTTGAAACGGGGTGTGGTACCTGGAATTTTTGAGGTTGTTTCGGGTTGGTGCGGCAGACCGTGGGCGTAAATGGGTAGGGCACATTGAATACGTATGGTGCGGTGTGAGGACAGCTCCTCTGACACGCGACCATATTAAGGGGGTGTGGCCGGTAGGATGTATGCGTTTGTTTCGGGTCGGTGCGGTGGACCGTGGGCGCATGTGGGTTGGGCACACCGAATATCTATGGTGCGGTGTGAGGACAGCTCCTCTGACACGCGACCATATTAAGGGGGTGTGGCCGGTAGGATGTATGCGTTTGTTTCGGGTCGGTGCGGTGGACCGTGGGCGCATGTGGGTTGGGCACACCGAATATCTATGGTGCGGTGTGAGGACAAATCCTCCGACACGCGACCATAACAAGGGGGTGTGGCCGGTAGGATGTTGATGGGTGTGTTTGTTTTGGGTCGGTGCGGTGGACCGTGGGCGCATTTGGGTTGGGCACACCGAATATCTATGGTGCGGTGTGAGGACAGCTCCTCTGGCACGCGACCATATTAAGGGGGTGTGGCCGGTAGGATGTATGTGTTTGTTTCGGGTCGGTGCGGTGGACCGTGGGCGCATGTGGGTTGGGCACACCGAATATCTATGGTGCGGTGTGAGGACAGCTCCTCTGGCACGCGACCATATTAAGGGGGTGTGGCCGGTAGGATGTATGTGTTTGTTTCGGGTCGGTGCGGTGGACCGTGGGCGCATGTGGGTTGGGCACCCCGAATATCTATGGTGCGGTGTGAGGACAAATCCTCTGACACGCGACCATATTAAGGGGGTGTGGCCGGTAGCATGTATGTGTGTGTGTTTTGGGTCGGTGCGGTGGACCGTGGGCGCATGTGGGTTGGGGACACGGAATATATTTGGTGCGGTGTGAGGACAGCTCCTCTGGCACGCGACCATAATAAAATTGTGTGGCCGGTAGGATGTATGTGGCTGTTTCGGGTTGGTGCGGTGGACCGTGGGCGCATGTGGGTTGGGCACACTGAATATATATGGTGCGGTGTGAGGACAGCTCCTCTGACACGCGACCATAACAAGGGGGTGTGACCGGTAGGATGTATGTGGTTGTGTCGAGTTGGTGCGGTGGACCGTGGGCGCATGTGGGTAGGGCACACGGGATATATTTGGTGTGGTGTGAGGACAGCTCCTCTGACACGCGACCATATTCAGGGGGTGTGGCCGGTAGGAGATATGTGGTTGTTTCGGGCCGGTGCGGCGGACCGTGGGCGCATGTGGGTTGTGGCGTGTCGTATGTGTGTAACATCATTAAATATAATACTAGGTCTGATAGAGGAGGGCGGTTGCTGCACCTTTTGCAAGACCAAGAAACGCAAAACCCGCAGCCGTAACAACAAGTCCAAGCGTCTTAAGAAAAAACTAGTGAAGTTGGAAAGGGCACATAGTGCACTTGAAGCTTCTGTCGAGGAGAAGAACCCCCTTCCACAAGCACCGCTTCCCATATTCGTGGGTGGTTGCTCGGAGTACTACTCCCAGCTCACGTCCGTGAACAGTCGTCACCCACGCACAACCGCCTGGCGTTACGGCCCGGATGTCGCGCGCACTCTGGCGCAGAACTGCAACTTGGGTGAAGTCTCCTACAATATGGTCACGTTCTCAAATCCTTTAGGTCCGGCGAAAAAGTGCGACGGCGGTTTCGCGTCAACCAGAGTCGGTTGCACCCTCAACGGCACAGTTCCTTTGGTGTACAAAGAGTTCAGTCTAAAGCACTGGCCAAGCGCGTCAACCCGCTTTTCCGAGTTTGCTCGGGAACTATACATGACGACCCTCGCCGCGAATTCAGCTCCGCAGTACGTGTCGCCCATACTCCACTTCGGTTTGCGGCAGCTTGGCGAACGAGAACGTCCCGCATGTGCACCGTTCTTACTTTCCATGGACCACGGCATCTCCCTGGCCGCCTTCCTGGCACAACCGCCCGTGGCTGTTACCATGACCTTCAAGAGAGACCTGTGCGCCAGAATCTTGACAGGCTTTGCTGCGCTGCATAAAGCCGGTATCTCCCACGGGGACGTCCGGGCAACAAACATGGTGCTTTCCCCGACGAGGCCCGACAGCTTGGTCATCATCGACTTCGGGCTATCAAGGCGGCAGCATAAGGAAGGGCTGCCTGAAGACCACTACCGAAGGCACCGATGGACCTCCGGAACGCCTGACGATGCACATCAGAAGCCCGGATCCGTGTATGCGCCGGAGTACAGTAATGGAGGACCGACACCTGCAACCGACATGTGGGCGATTGCCCCGATCCTCGTGCGCATCTTGATTCGAGATTCACGTGACGCCCTTAAGAGAGTTAATGATGATGCCACCAGCGCGACTGTGCATGCCATCCTGGGGAAGCGGTCAAGCAATACCTATGTCAGCCGTGCAATCTGGAACCCAGTTATGGACTGCGTGCACCGCGAGCCCGCGAAACGGCCATCCGCCGCTAGCCTTGCCCGTCTTTTTGTGGCCTCCGAGGCGGCTACCGATGGCAAGTTAGTGATGTCTGGGAAACCAATAAGCGCCATTGGATGCTAACCTAGGAGGTAGGTTCGTCGCCGATGACCCGATGTCCTCGTATAGGGTATTGGATGATGTTCATATGTTCCCGCCTGATGCCTGCATTGCGGCTGCAAAGCTGCCTTCCTGGCATGCGATAAATCACAGCGATCCAGCCAGTTGGATGGAGATGGTTGGTTTTTTTACTTCTGAAAACCTACGTACCATGCCTTTTGCTGCAGGTAACATCCACACCTCGTCACGCGTATTGCAGCCAGGTTGGCTTGGAGCGGTGGTCTCTATTGAAAATCTGGACGCTTGAGCAACGCCGTCTTGCTGGTGGGTTATGGCCTGAGAGCTCGGCGGACTCCTTTGCGTTGCACGCGCAAAGCTTGCTGCTGGACGTCTTTGGTGATCAACATCTTCATCACGCTATATTCGTGAAGGCCGGGGAGTGTCTGCTGACCCCCTCCGCCAACTTTTTCGAGTTTGCAGGGTGGCCGCGGAGCGGCTGGTCGGTGCCCCAATTGGGACATCCCTACGGCCTACGGGGCCTGCTGCGACTTCGTGTATATGCCACGCCCCTCGACGGCAGCGGTTGCCATGGTTGGTGGGGGGAGGTTGTGCTTGTTCACGGTCCGTGGGGTCACCCTCGGTTACACTTCACCAACGTCTTCCAATCGTTTTTTGGGACGCAGCTTCACCGAGACCTTACAGATGCCCCCTCCATTTCAGAAGACTCCCCTCTCCTTCCTGTCAGCCGTCTCTTGACCTACGCGGAGCTTGGCGTTCAAGTGGATGCAGTGAACGCCAAGTGTGCGGCGTTCTCAGCTTGGCGTGCCACCGCACTTCGGATTGGCCGATGCTCATTGTGCAAGACCAGGCTGCCTCGTGAAACCAGGAGGCGGTGCCCATGCCGGCAAGTACGCTATTGCGACATAGTCTGTCAGCGTGCGCATTGGAGAGCGCCGTTTGGGCATAGGATGGAGTGCACGGCCCGCAAACCGCCGGCACCATGGAGGTGGACCATTGAGGATCATCTAGCTTTTATGACAACATGGAATAGTGATAGTGTTAATAACGAGGCAACAGCTCATTGGCAACAGCTAATAACGCTCTTGAATAGTGAGGGAGAACAAGATATGTAATACAATTTCTATACACTTTTTATGTGTAAAGCCAAAATGAGCTTCTTTGGGAATTGGTGTATTGTTTGTACTCGCGAAATACGGTGCAGTGCTTTGATCGTGATGCTTTCCGTGATTGATACTTGTATTGCAACGCACCTGTCCTGCCTGTTGGTCACGGATGCCTGCACTGCGCACGTGAACACCGTGAACCTCCCTGGTCATGACTGTTTGCGTGTTTTTGTAGGGGCGCTGTCTCCGAACATGGCATATTGTACGCGTCCCTGGCGATGGCAAGTGTTTCATATGGTCTCTGGCTGCGGCAACTAGCGGCAAGTAACGTGCGCAGGCCTTGCAGGGAACAGTGGCCAAGATGGCCAACTCTGTGGGTTGGTGTTCAACCCAGGCGGGCATTACTCCTCAACAAAAAATTATTTGTGTGACGAACACCGGTGTCACTGGGGTTATTTGGTGAACTACACCCTGACGGTTTATGCGGCACGAGTTCACAGCACGGTTCTAGTGTTGAGACTTTCGCGCGGCGGGACTCATGTAGACCTATTTAGGCGAAGGGGTAGTCCGTGCTGCCTGTATAGGCTTGACGATTTGCAAGGGTACGGCATTGTCGTTGAGTGGATTCCGCCCGTGCCCGCCGGTACACTTGTAGACCTCACGTGAGCGCGCATCACCACTTGTCCGTTAATTGCTCCAATTATTAAAGGTACATTATGGAGGCACCTAAAACTTCCAGATGAGTAATACTTTTGGCATTAAAGTGTATTGAAAATCGATTGTGCGGTGTTTTAGGTTGCAGGCACGTTAACCGGTCTGGGTCACGAACCGCTGCGATCCGCGTGTGCGAATGCGTACATGAGGCTTGACTCTTGGGTGGACATGACTGAATTTTTGCGGTACCGATGTCGGGCGTTCTGCTATGTCCGCCGCATGCGTCAAAATGTGGAGGGAGCCGAATCGTACTCCTTTGAGTTCAAGTTTCACGGGCATTGCCTGTACGGCCCGGATGCATCATGGGGCTCGCTGTTGGAGGGTGCACGTCCCCAAGGGAATGCAGAGATGTTTCTCCTGGATGTGCCGGAAACTGCACAAAGGCAATGGGAGCCCGAAAGCGATGCATGTGCGATGTTCGGTTCGCTAAAGTGCCCGGAACTGCGCTATGATCCACGACCGTTTTCTTC
>LGRX02002878.1:0-25976 GCA_001247695.2 Cymbomonas tetramitiformis | reverse complement strand
CGGCCAACAAAAGCCAGCCCATCATCATCCCAGTGGATGAGAAAAGCAAATCAAGAGCAGGGCGGGGCCGTGACAAGATACCACAAACGCATACATAATCCCAACCCAAATGCAAAGCAGCATGGAAAGATGATACGATGTGACCGATCGTCGCCAAACAACTGTTGGTCTCTGGGTTACGGAGTAAGCGGACCCTGCTGGCATGCCCCCCAGTGGCTCCCGATCGATGGATGGGACCTGTTGGTCCATGGT
The DNA here is from genome assembly GCA_001247695.2 of Cymbomonas tetramitiformis. NCBI lineage: Eukaryota > Viridiplantae > Chlorophyta > Pyramimonadophyceae > Pyramimonadales > Pyramimonadaceae > Cymbomonas > Cymbomonas tetramitiformis. The sequence continues at coordinate 25,724 of LGRX02002878.1, read as the reverse complement.
TATGTCATGAATGCAGTCACACCACACAGCATGGACACCCCATGTCAAAAAAAGGAAACATGCGGGCACCTAAGTGCTCCCCAAAAAAATCAAGGGAAAACACAGAAGGTGTACATCACCACCTTCTGCCTCTCCTCGCAGCACGACAGACGAATCTACCGAGCTCTCCAAGAGGCAGTGCCCGCCAGAATGGCACCACAGGGATAACCGCCTCCCAAAACCCTCTTCCACCCGGCGACCGTCCCCGTTCACAGCGATCCGCTAGTACCTCATATCAAGGTCAAAGAACCCAAGTCCCCCGGCATGTGTAATAACCATGAGCACTGTACACGGAGAGGGAGCTAGCGTCAGACAAATCCAAGACAATCCCAAATAGCGAGCCGTAGATGAATCCCCGGCGCACTCAAAGAGGCAGTACCCGTCAGAAGGGTACCACAGGGACAGCCACATCTCATCATCCAAATCATTCCAGTGGCCGTCCCCGTTAACAACGAGATGCCAGTACCCCATAAAGCGGGTGTCGATCACCAGTCCCCCGGCAGGTGAAAAAGCCCCAAGGCACTGGACATAAATAGAGCCAGCCGCAGACGAATCCCCGACGCCCTCAAAGAGGCAGTACCCGCCAGAAGGGTACCACAGGGACAGTCACATCCCATCATCCAAATCATTCCAGTGGCCGTCCCCGTTAACAACGAGATGCCAGTACCCCATAAAGTGGGTGTCGATCACCAATCCCCCGGCAGGTGAAAAAGCCCCAAGGCACTGGACATAAATAGAGCCAGCCGCAGACGCAGGCACCGCACACACACACCCACATTTGGGTTGGGTCACGGCGGGAGGTGGAGCCTCTGGGCACTGTGGAGGGTCAAGGAGGGGACACCGCCGAGGCGCGATCTGGAGGGGCACGGGCAGGCATAGGCGGGCTCAGCCAGGCGGCGTCAAGTGTCGAGGATATCTTGAATGAGTGGGATGACCTTTTGTCGCCGGGCCCGGGGAGTGGGGTCTGGACTCAGGAGAAGAGTGGGGCCTCGCCGGAGCAAGCAATGGCCTTGGCTGAGGGAGGGGTGGCCACTTTGATGGGGGCGAGCAGGCGGGTGGCCGGCCTTCTTGGGGGGGTTGATGGCATGGGGGGAACTGATGAGGATGACGGGGGAGATGTGGGGAGGTCCGCGGGTGGAGATGGCACACGCCGGGCCCCTCAGAGCCCGGGGGCCCATCCTGGCAGCGATGACCACTTACAACAGGTTGCACGGCAGCATACGGCATCTCATCAGCTTCCGTGCCCATGGGGCGAGGTTGCTGGCCGTGCCGGAACTAACAGTGAGCAGCTGTCGGGAAGGCGACGACCGGGTGGTGAACTATCGGCCACCGGGAGGGCTCGGGACACGCAGGCAACTGTGGGGATGGGACCCCAAGTAGGAACAGTGCGGCGTGACAGTTACAGCGCAAGTGTGGAGCGCATTGCTCAAGTTCGCGGCCACCTCGCAAGGCAATCAGCGCAAGGGCTCCAGTCACGGGGAGTTGGTGCTGGGGGTAGAGGGCTACGGGCGCAAGTCGGTGGCGGATGCGCAAGTTTGGATGAGGGCAACCCAGTTTATCATTCTCAGCCCCTTGGGACGGCGCTTGGGCATTCTGGCCGTGGCGTGGGTGGGCAAGCTCTCTTGAGACCAGGCTGTAGGCGGCAGCGGGGTGATGTGGGGTGTGGGCTTGGTGGTGGAGGGGTGGCTCGATTGGCGGGTTTGAGCCGGCTCCAGAGACATAGCAGCAGTGCGCCGGCAGGACAGCCGCAGAGGGGCTCAGGTGGCCCAGTGAGGCTCAGGGAGCAGAGGGGTGGTCTTGCGCGTGGGCTTGGTGGTGGAGATATGGCTCGCGCAGACCAGGGGGCAGGGATGGACCGGCTTCAGGCACAAGGCGGCAGTGCGCTGGTGGTGCAGATGCAGAGGGGCTTGGGTGGCTCAGCGAGGCTTAGGGGGTCCCATTCTTCACTAGTGAGCTCCGGAGAATCCGGATGAGTGTCCCGAACTGTGTGCTGAATCCTTGGATCCCCGGCGAGGGTACATAGTGCAGTCTCCTGTGGCTACGGGGTGCCAAAGGATTCGCAAGGATACGTATACACACATTAGCTGGCGGTGCAGATGCAGAGGGGCTCGGGTGGCTCAGCGAGGCTTAGGGGGTCCCATTCTTCACTGGTGAGCTCCGGAGAATCCGGATGAGTGTCCCGAAGTGTGTGCTGAATCCTTTGATCCCCGGCGTGGGTACATAGTGCAGTCTCCTGTGGCTTCGGGGTGCCAAAGGAGTCGCAAGGATAAGCATACACACACATTAGGGGCGAGGTTGCTGGCCGTGCCGGAACTAACAGTGAGCAGCTGTCGGGAAGGCGACGACCGGGTGGTGAACTATCGGCCACCGGGAGGGCTTGGGACACACAGGCAACTGTGGGATGGGACCCCAAGTAGGAACAGTGCGGCACGACAGTTGTAGGGCAAGTGTGGAGCGCATTGCTCAAGTTCGCAGCTTCCTCGCAAGGCAATCACAGCGAGGGTTTCAGTCATGTGGAGTTGGTGCGGGAGGTAGAGGGCTACAGGCGCAAGTCGGTGGTGGGTGCGCAAGTTCGGATGAGGACAACCCAGTTTATCATTCTCAGCCCCTTGAGACAGCCCTTGGACCTTCTGGCCGTGGGATGGGTGGGCAAGCTCTCTTGAGACCAGGCTCTAGGGCGTGTAGGGGGCAGCTGGGTGCTATGGGATGTGGGCTTGGTGGTGAAGCGGTGGCTCGATTGGTGGAGGTGAGCCGGCTTCAGAGACACAGCAGCAGTGCGCCGGCAGGGCAGTCGCAGAGGGGCGGTCCTGCGCGTGAGCTTGGTGGTGGAGATATGGCTCGCGCAGCTCGGGGGGTAGGGATGAGCCAGCTTCAGGCACACGCCAGCAGTGCGTTGGCGTTGCGGAGGCAGATGGGCTCAGGTGGCTCAGCGAGGCTTAGGGGAACCCATTCTTCATGAGTGAGCTCCGGAGATTCCGGATAAGTGTCCCGAAGTGTGTGCTGACTTCTTTGATCCCCGGCGTGGGTACATAGTGTAGCCGGTTTTCTGCGGCTACGGTGTGCCAAAGGAGTCGGTCCAAGGATAAGCACACACACACACAAGCGCGACAACGACCCCAATCACAAACGAGCGCAGTATATAACTCACATCACACCCGTGGTAGATCGGGAAAACACAAAAGCACACTTTGCACTTTGCTTCAAATGGGAACGGCAGAATGAAGTCAGAACAACAGCGTGAAAAACGTGAAAAGCGCTATCTGCTCACGATGTGAGTTCTAAATCGATTGTGAATGATTGATATGACCGAGCAACGTAACGAGCAACAGAAAAATGTCTACGGCCTCGTGAAACGCCCGCGAGGTTTCCCACTGTCCCATGAGATCGATTTCAGTGTTCCTTCAGGGAGAACCACTCCCTTAACTCGTCCCTCCTCGCTTTGCTCGTCGACTGCGATTGGTGCAAGCAGAGTCATACGAGCAAAGTAGTCCAGATCTCAGATTGGTGTAACTTGCTGCGTGCTTCTTGTATGACGAGCAACGCGGATCCGGTGGTGCTAAAAGAGTTCACCAGTGGACCTCATGTGACGACGTGACATGTGGATGTCAACTCAAACTCATCGTCCATTCACCTGTCTCTTCTCAAGGCATTCTCAGTGTCCGGGTCTAGGCACATGGTGACCCGTATCCCCCCGAGAAGGCGTGGCAGTCCACAGCAGGGCGCGGGTCTCGGGCATACAATGCCCGGCGCGTGTGAAGGAAAGCCCTGAGATACATGCCTGGGGTGTATAACTCAGGATGGGTGAGAAGGGAGTCCTCGGAGACGTCTTGATCGAGGAGTCCCGCAGCGATTGTTGGGAGTGAGGTATACAGCATGGAGTACAGCACCAGGTTCCACTCGTCGATGGCGGCAATGGCGGAATACCCGTTGAATGGCAGGAAGAACATGAGCAGGAGCACAAACACCGCATTCTTGTAGATGTTATACGCCACCATGGTGCCCAGCCGGTAATAGTTCCAGTGGCCGTGAAGAAACAGCAAACGCGATAAAAACCGGAACTGCGAGCGCAGACCACGCAAGCATGCGCCTCTCACTAGAGCGCGGCGCCTCTGCTCAGCTGGAGGACAGCCAGAGTGACCCCCTCAAGCACGAGTCTTCTGTCCGGGTGCTAGTTACTGGCAGTAGGGTTCGGACCTTAGCAAACGAGAAGTCACTCGCAAGCGCGGCCTGCAGTCCCTCCTGCCCGCACAGCCCGACACCAATGTGCGCGGCCCGCAGCATGGGCACGTCGTTTGCACCATCCCCGATGGCGAGGGTCACCTCGTGGGGGCACCCGCCTCGCACGAGCTCAACCACCCAGGCCTTCTGTGCGGGGGAGGCGCGGCAGGCCACCTGTACGAATCACTCCCTCCCTTCACCCAGCACACTGTGAGTAAAGGCCTTAGTGCCGGCTTCAAACCAAGCAACCAAGTAGAAAGGACGGTGTCTGCGTGAGGAGTGCAGGGGACCGTGGGATTGTGGGGAGTGCGGGGGGATCGTGGATTGGAGAGTGCGGGGACCGTGGGATTGGGGGATGGGATTGTGGGGAGCGCTGGGGACCGTGATTGTGGGGAGCGCGGGACCGTGATTGTGGGGAGCGCTGGGGAACCTGTGGGATTGTGGGAGTGAGGGAACCGTGGGATTGTGGGGAGCGCTGGGGACCGTGGGATTTGGGGAGCGCGGGGACGTGGGATTGTGGGAGCGCGGGGGAACCAGGGATTGTGGGGAGCGCAGGGAACTGTGGGATTGTGGGGAGGCGGGGACCGGATTGGGAGGCAGGCTGGGGGGACCGTGGGAGCGCGGGGAACCGTGGATTGGGGGAGCGAGACCGTGGGGTTGTGGGAACGTGAGGAGACCGTGGGGGATTGTGGGGAGCGCGGGGAACCGTGGGATTGTGGGAGCGTAGGACCGTGGGGATTGTGGGAGCCGGGGACCGTGGGATTGTGGGGAGCGCTGGGACCGTGGGATTGTGGGAGCGCCGGGGACCGTGGGATTGTGGGGAGCGCGGAGAACTGGGGATTGTGGGGAGCGCGGAGGATCGTGGATTGTGGGGAGCGCGACCGTGGGATTGTGGGAGCGCGGGGACCGTGGGATTGTGGGGAGCGCGGGGACCGTGGGATTGTGGGGAGCGCGGGGACCGTGTGGATTGTGGGGAGCGCGGGAACCGTGGGATTGTGGGGATAACCGTGGGATTGTGGGAAGCACGGGGGACCGTGGGATTGTGGGGAGCGCGGGGAGAAGGTTTCTGTGGGAATGACGTGTGACTTGGCTCCCTTGGTGTCTGCGCGGGCGCTGGAGGGCTCCACGGCGAGCATCTTCCGCTGAGCGCGAGAGGACCAGTCACCATCAAATAAACACTGCGGTGCGACTTTTAGGGTTTATGGGCCAGCGGGAGCGTGTGGTTGAGCAGTCAGGGATTACGATGGCGTGTGCAGTGAGTAACGCCTGCAGAAATGGGTCATGCAGCGTCTCGTCTTCCATGATGTACCCAAGCGCCACTCCAGTGAGGGCTAATGCGTGGGGGACAGCATCCTTATCTTCGTGCACCTCGCTGCTCATCACAGCATTCATGAGAGCATCCGATGTGCCCTGTGACATCTCAGCACCCCCCAGCCTCCGCGTCAGGCCTGACTCGGGGCTTGCGGTTCTCGGTACCACGATTGCGGCCTCATCATTGGTTGCCTGGCATTCGCTTGCTGGCAGCGACCTCCCATATTTTTCCAGCCAATGTGGCGTTGCTTGGACAGCGATTTGCAACATAAACAACCCGACGCATGGTGGGGTGCTCGGGCATCCTGGCGCTGGGATGGCGAGGTCTGCTTGACACAGCTTGATGCCCTTGAGCAGGGTTTGGGGATACTGAGGGCGATGACGGCTTGGGGAGTCGGGCCGGTGAGAGGTACGAGTTTTCTGTAGTTCAGGGACTGGTGGGGTTGGAGAGAGCACGTCATAAGGTTTATATGGAGTGTTCAAGGAGAGTTTGGGCCGGGACCCCGAGCGCGCACCTTGGCACCCGACTCGCCATTGATGACACAGCAATCCATCTGCGCAGTGATCAGGCCGCTGCCTTGCGCCACCGCGATGGCCGTCTCCAGCTTGTCGCCTGTGAGCATCATCACCCGCATGCCCGCCTCCCGCAGCTGCGCCACGGTCTCCGCGGCGCCGCGCTGCAAGGCGTCCTGGATGCCGGTGGCCCCGGTGAAACGCAGCCCGCACTCGATCTGCTCCGCGCACTGCGATAGCTTCCAGGACCGGTCCTGAGGACACATGGAGGCCTGCTGTTGGTCTGCCACGTAGCGCGCCACCTGCTCTTCGCTTAGCTCCCGCTCGCCGTAGCACATCACGCGCAGGCCCAGCTTGGCTAGTTCGTCCAGCTGGCATTCCACACGGGACCAGTCTGCGGCGCTATCTTCGGCCAGATTCCTCACAAGCGCCGAGTCCGCCCCCTTCCACAGCAGCCGGCACCGCCCATCGGCCCCACGCACAACCACCGACATGCCCATCCGCATGTGATCAAACTCGTTGAGCCCGACAAGCACGAACTCCTGCACCTGGCCGTGCACCTCCAGCCCCACATGCTTGGCCCCCCGAGCTACGAGCCGCCACCCGTGCTCCGCTGCCGCTTCCACCAAGGCCACTTCGTCTGATGACTCCCCTTGGTACCTCCCCTTGCCGTCCGTGCTTCGTTCTTCGCCCCCGGCGCATTGCCCCAAAGCTTGCTCGGGCAGCACCGTGTTGCACAACGACACCCCGAGCATCAAAGAGTGGAGCCCCCTGTCGGCGTTGGCGGCATGTGGCAGTGCAGGCGGCTCGCCGTCATCGATCTGAGGCAGACCCGCCTGCAGCAGCTCCCTCGAGCCAGATCCCCCTTGGGACTTGCTCAGGCCGACGCGCGCGCCATCCTGCTTCCCCACCATCACTACCCGCCCCCCGTCACACGCATTGCTCAGACTGACGTGCGCCATCCCGCCTCTAATCATACCTTTCCAGCCCCTGTCGCGCGCAATGCTCCGCCTGACAATCATTCACGTAAACGCTGCTACCACCTCGTCCAGGCGATCACGCGGACATTCCTTGGGAGGTGCGGGGTACCTTGTTCTGTGCCGCCGCTTCGAGGGTGGTGGTGGGCTCTGAGGGTGAAGGGCGGGCGGCGTCGCAGGCGACGGAGTGCAGACGCCCGGAGGCCAGGAGTAAACGGCGGAGCGACATGCGGTTCTCCGTGAGGGTCCCCGTTTTGTCGGTGAACACCCAGCGCACCTGGCCGAGGTCCTCGTTGATGTTCAGAGCGCGGCAGCGCATGTGCACCCCCTCCGCCGAGCACATGTGCTGGTCGCATGCCATGAGGTGAGCCTGCAGTAGGCGCACCAGCTCCACCGAGACATACAGTGCGATGGGGATCATGACTTGGAACATGATGATGCAGGAGAAGAACATCAGCATGGCCTCCATGGCAGGCCCCTGGTATGCCCCTTGGGCGTTGGTATTGTCGTCCACCCCCTCGCCAAGGTAGGGAAGCCGGGTTAGGCTGCTGCCGGCGCCGGCGTGCTCCTCCATCCACAGGGCACAGCCCACCGCGCCAAAAAGGCACATCGCTCCTAGGGCAATCCCAAGCAGGAGCATGCAGCGGTCCAGCTGGCGCTCTAGCTGACTGCGCTTGCTTCCCGCCGGCCGCGAGTTCAGCGCCGCCTTCGTTTCGTTCCCGGTGCCAACCACCACGCCCAGCACCCATGAGGTGTTCATCAGCCGGCAGCCGCGGAGGAGCAGGTTCGCCGGCCCGAGCGGATATACCAGGGGCGCGGAGCCTGCGGCGCCGTTCTCCACGAGTCCCTGCTCCATTTCAGCGTCATCTTTAGGGTGAGGGCGCAAACTGCCAGGAGCCTCCAAATCTGAGCTCGAAGGCTGGCAGCGGCCGTTGAAGGAGTAGAGCTGCGGAGTGGGCTCCTCGCACACCAGCTGGTACCGCCGCACGGCAGCCACCATGGCGGGGATCGCTCCCGGCGCTCGGGCAGAAGGGTTGTGGGAGCTGTCTGCTGTCTGGGCCTGTGAGTTCTCCGAGGCTGCGAGAATAGCGGCATGAAGCGCGCCTACCGGGTCCCGCGGTTTGAGGTTGGACTCCCCGTCCAGGTTGCTGGTTTCCACGAAGCAGTCCCCTTCGTGCCGGCTGCTGCTGACGAGGATGAGATCCGCCGGAAACTCCGGGGCGGTGGAAGTGACCCGCACGAGGTCCCCCACACGCAAGTCGCGGAAGCAGCAGCGATCGGCTCTATCAACACCGTCCTTGCTGCGGCGCAGGACTTCAACGTCACGCTGGTTCTCCTGCAAACAAAACGCGCACCACGCACCAACGCCCTGAAACCACTTTCTAGCGCCACAGGACGAACGTGGACCACGTGCAACAACCTCAAGACGTTGTTATCCCACTTAGGCGACTATGTAACGGCACGGCCTTCCCTAAGCGCACCTTGCGGTCAGCGGCGAAGCGCCGGAGGTCCTCGTAGGCATCCTTGGCGCCCGTGACGAGGATCACGGTGAGAAGCGGGAAGAGGCTCGCGGTGCGACCGAATACGGCGAGCCAGGGGAGCTGGTTCAACAGCAGGATGAGCAGAAAGTAGAGGTATGCGGGGCGACGGAATTGCTCGAATAGGTTGTGCGGGAGGAAAGTTAAGAGCGTATAACGTGTCGTACGCGAGATATTGGGTGAGAACCGCGGTGCCGACGCCACACGGGCGCACTCACTTTTCTCGGGATCCCCGCAGTATACCAATCGATTCTCTGCTGCACTCATTCTGTTTGGACGACGTCTTCTGACAAAATATTTGCTGGAATTTCCGCTTACTTACTCCGCGATCGTTGTGGCCTCGCATAATTCTCTGTACTCCATCCGGGATGAGATGGACCGCTTTATGTATGCGGTCTTACAACACATGCCGTGGCAGTTCTCAAGATGTTATGGATACAGGATCCATTTTTCTTCGGCTAAGGCTTGAGTGAAAATCTAGCACACTTTCTTGATGCTATAGCCGTCCCCAAACACTCGCTGATATGCCGCGATCGTATCGTTGCCTTAGCGTATCAAGAGGGAACGCGCCCTTCCTCAGGTCGGTCAGTGCCACCAAGCTCCGTGGTGCTTCCTCAGGTCGGTCAGTGCCACCAAGCTCCGTGGTGCTTCCTCAGGTCGGTCAGTGCCACCAAGCTCCGTGGTGCTTCCTCAGAGTCCCGCACTTGGGAATTCCTACATAGGCACAGGCGATCCCTTTCACTTTTGGCATCTAAGGGACACTAGGTATTGCGCCAAGTTTGGCGCGCGAATACTGAGGTCTTCCGAAAATATATCAAAGTGCGCATCCCGTATGGGCGAATACAGCATGGAAAGGGCGCAAGCGCGCCCACAGTGATGTTTGTTACGGAATCAGTGACCTACCTTTTAGAATCTGTAGGAGCTTGAAACAGTAAAGTGTCACTTATCCTGCACCAGTCGCCGAAGTGCCAGCACCTTCAACGCAAGATCGAGTCGGCATGGCGGTCGTCCAACTTCACTGAACACTTTCGTGCTGGTCGGCAGGAGTAATGCTACTGATCCTGAATGAGCTGAGTTCGTACCTTGCCCTTTCAGAGTGAGGTGCCTTGTATATATATCACCGAACGCGTTGCTAGAGTACTGAAGTGTTTAGCACACGAGGACATAGGGGAAGGAGGCTGACAACACGTACCTCGTTCAGACCAAGTACTGGATATGACGTGTATGCATTCCAATATATATATATATACTATATTTTCTTTCCGTCACAATGCGATTTCATATTGGTCACATTCTATCCCTCTTCCGTGTGCTTAGTTCCCCAAGACACGACACAACCTCAGACGTGGAAGCACAGGGTACACAATCTCGTTTTTTCAAAATCAGCGAGACATTGTCAGTAGAACATCGCGATCCGACTGTGAAATGATAACAACAGTCACACGACAGGATCTAAAACAGAATTGTAATGCTTTCCCATCTTTTAGTCACTCTTTACAGTGCACAACAGTGTTTCTTGGGCGAACAGCGACACTTGCATAAAAAACAACATTGAACATATAAACTCATTCCAAGATAAGGTTAAAGGTAATCGTAATGACAGATGTGACACTCCTTTGCTTTCTGCAGGTGCAGGTGCTCTCGTCAGTCACTCTCTCGTCTGCACCAATCGAATGTCGAATCGAAGAATCTCGAATGTTCTTAGTTCTTTGTTCAATGTGAATGTAGAATGTTGAAATGAATGTAACAATGTTGAATGTTGAATGTTGAATGTTGAATGTTGAATGTTGAATGTTGATGAATGTTCAATGTGAATGTCGAATGTGATGCGGTGGTGAGGCTCAGACGAGAGGTGAGGGCTTTGCGTTTGGGGGGACTGGCGTGGGTGAGGGGGGTGCGCGGTGCGGGTGTCACAACCAGGTTCCAGGGGGAGTAAAGTAGATACTATCAACTATGTATCCATGTATCTATGTATCTATAACTATTCCCCCTGTCACCACACACAAGCGAAGGACGTGTGACACACTCGACACTGTGTCACATATATTGTCACATTAGCATTATGTCACAATGAAGTTTGAAGATGTTACATGTTTGAAGATGAAGTTTCCTGATGACGTGAGATTGTGCATTCGATTGTCACAGTTTGTAGAGCCTGTGACTATCGTATGACTGTCGGTGTGTCTGTGACGACAAAGCCTCGGCCTGTTAGCCATAGCCGTAGCCATAGCCTCGCGTCACGTTCGGTTGGTCACAGACGTGAACCCTCTACGGATGAACAGTTGCGACGTACAAGGGAATTCTCAATTCATGGAACTTCAAGCGTTGCGCTGCGCTTCGTGATTCCCAACGTATCAGTGGCCTTTTTCCAAATGCGTGAACTCAGGCTTAGCGTAGAGGTATACGGGCAGCCGCAATTTTGAATCCCCCGACCACGCCAGCACTCCTTTGTCAGGTTACTCATCTCGTTAGGAGGTTACTCATCTCGTTAGGCCCGAGAAGGCGGCCTGAGACTCGGCCCGAGAAAAGCAGGTAGCTTTATTATATTATTACCCTTCAGCGATATCGTTTGAAGTGTACCTGTGCTCTCGTGTGGAACACGAATATTTTTCCATGCCTGCCGTTGAAGGTGCTATCCACTTGAGCTGCGTGTGCACGCAGTTTCAGCCAGATATAATAATGTTGCAGCTCATTTTTTGTCTCATTCCGCTGCGACGCGAACGCTTGTCACTCGCCACTTCCTTCGCGTGATCTCCTTTCGGCATTCTCTCGCTTTGTACTGTTCCAATGTACGTATTGGTCTGAGCATCCTCCCGTGCCACCTCCTGTGAGGCAGGCGAGAAACACGTCATACGTGGCAAAATACGAAACACACGGTTTCCCCGTAAGGGCTCCTTCCTCCACCAGGTATCAAATTTCCGTCCTCCGACGCCAAATGCAAGTCATGAATAGTACCAAAGCAGGGATTCGTGTTCTGTGGCCCCCGACCACCTCCGCCACACCGTATTCGTCGACCTCGACAGGTTTCAAGTCCAGCGACTCATCCTCTGCAGTGCGTTCTCGGAAAAGGTCTGTGCCCCAAAGCCTTTTACGCAAATGAGCAGCCAGACACGACCCAGGGGCTTAGGTGCCGGCAGCTCGGCGGCGGTGTGGATGCGTTGACAGTTCGAAGGCCGCTGTGAATCGATGTTCGGCTGAGGTCGTACGGATGGTGGCCGCTGGCAGGCATGGAAATATTGTATTCAGGGTTGATCACGCAGGAAACCCATAGATTTGAATGCCCTGCAAGGGTGCATAGTGTAGCTCAACCCCCGTTTTGAGCTTTCGTGTTTGACTTGCGACTGTCTTATGTAGCTCACCTCCGTGTTTGACTGTCTTCAACTCTTCCGTTAGGTAGCTAGAGGGCAGAGGTTTTCAATCTTCAGAGACGTTTGTCTTCTGGGAACGTGCACTGTGCAGGCTGGCAGTTCTCCAGTCACAACGGGTTGAGGCAACTCCCCCTCTTGCTGCGCGCGCGCCACCGCGACAAGAGAGGAACCGCGCACCTAGGGTTGACTGTCACGCCCATCATCTTCACGGGCTTGGCGTAACCAGGTGGCATGGCCCTTCACTTCACGCAGCGACCTCTTCACCTGTCGAACTTTCGAGGTGTCTCTTTTCCTACTCAAAATAGATAGGGCGCAACCTCGGGGCTCCAACGCTGTGGAGACTCAAGAGCCGACACCTGGCCGAACGAGCGTACCGAAGCTGACTTGACAAACCAGCGCAAGATCGAACGGGCATCTTAGTCGACTTGAGGCTCTGAAATCGCTGCAATCGCTTGATGCCTGGGTTTCGCCTGCAACTAAGTTTGGCGCAGCACGCTACAACGGCCGCAAAGTGGCCTCCATGCATGTCAAAACTCACAAGCGGCTTTGAGACTATCTTCCTTTTCCCAAGCTTACTTGCGACACGACGGTGTCCTTGCTGGGCACTGTTGTGGCTAGCAGCTGACGTGACATTCGTCTCCGGTTGACGCCCCCATTCCCCTTTCAGCATGTGGGCTTCGTGATGTATGGCCAAGGGGTGTAGCCTGCGCAGACAATCTCGGCCACGTGCCACGTCACTCCGTGCTGCAAGCGACGCCGCCAGCACAAAAGATGTCCCTAACTCTCACGTGTCCCTGTCCACGGTCACTCTGGGGATCGCCACACTGGCGCTGGCGGTGGTAAATCGGATTTTTTATAAGGTGGCCTTCTTACTCTGTGTAACATCAGCAACCCTGACGTGGCTTGTGATGCAAACACACGGCAATCTGCGCAGCAATAGCGTCGCTCTTTCCTTCGGCGCTTTGATTCACTTTTCCCGGTGAGCATTGCAAGTCTTATCTTGGCCACTTGATCCGCTCTGACAGCGGGGAGAGCAGCCTGCAACGAGCGATCCTCATTTGTTGCCACGCTGGACAGGCGGCATTGTCGTGCCCCGTCGGCGAGTACGTCTTCTTCTTGGCCCAGCTGTGCACCTTCGCGTACATCGTCATCTACTTTGTGGCGCTCGGCCTGCGCTACCAGCAGGGGATTGTAACTCGCGCCATGCTGGCAGTGCCCAAGGCTGCCTTCGTGAGGATCGGCCTCATGGAGGCTCTGAGTCTGGTGTTCGGGCTGGTGGCGGCGCGGGGACTCCCTGGAACCCTACTCCCAGTGCTGTCGCAGACGCTTATTGTGTGGAACCTTTCAGTGACGGCAGCGCTGCTCGGCCGCCGCTACTCAGCTCTACAACTCTCCGGGGCTGCACTCGTGGCCTCCGGCGCCGCGGTGTGTGCCGCGTTCTCACAGGTACGAGAACATGGCGAGGGTGAGGGTCACTGTAAGGGGGGACTTCCCTGATAACGCACGTCAACTTTTGTTGGAGGGAACACGTCTAAGGTCACTTGGTATATGTAAATGATATACTTTAGAGTGTATATGCAGTATTCTTAGAGAAGGGAGCGTCACTTGGTAATAATGTTGTACCTATCGGTATCCTATTTGAATTTTAGAGGCGCTTGACCGTGTTGTTGCTGGTGGGAAGAGTTGCAGGGAGGCGTGGGTCTCGGGGGAGTGGATTCAAGGGTGCTGCTCAACTCCTTGTTCTTTATCGCCTCGATGGCTCCGATTGCGTTCTCTGCGGTGGGCAAGGAGAAGCTCTTTGAGGATGGCCGCCAACGGTTCGGTGGCACTGGTCTGGACCTCTTTGTGGTCAACTCCTTCAGCTCTTTGTTCCAGGTGAGATGCCTGGACGTTTCAGGAAGTCGCCATCGGCCTACACGAAGGTGCGAACCGGCTTCAAAAGGTGGGAACAGTTAAACCCAGAAGGTCCGAAGAGTGTCCATATATTCGAATATATGACGACCACTGCTGTAGGGCAGTTGGCATAGTCCCTCTTGAGTGTGTTTTTAATCGATGCTGACTTTCCTTACCACATTTGCTTTGACGCAGGGGATCTTCGTGCTCTGCTTCCTGCCTCTGCTCGCCTCCCTCAAGGGCATCGGCTTCCTCCAGCTGCCCACGTACCTGCAGCAGGGCTGGGCTGCGCTCTACAGTGCACCGACTTTGCCCTTGCTCTACGTGGCCGCAAACCTCTCCTTCAACGTCACTATTTTGAATTTCCTCAAGGCCACCGGGAGTGTTGCGGTCACTCTTACCATGAGCCTGGCAGTCCCGCTCACAGTCTTTGCCTTTACTCTGCCGCTCCCGTTCCTGGGAGCCCCTCCAACAGTGAACGGCCCATTTATAGGGGGCGTGTTTGTCCTACTCGCTGGCCTCTTATTGTGGAACGCTAAGATTCTGATTCCAAGGAAAGAAGCCAACAACGTGGAGGAGCCTGAGAGTTCCTAGTGGCAGGCTTGCCTCAAAGCTCGTGCATTGTTACTTTCGTTGTTGTTGTGCTAGCTAGTGACTTCTGTTGCCAAGATTGGACTTAGGGCATACACATACAACCTCAGCTCATCTTAATGCACAACATTGTTCGCGTATTAGGTTACAGGGTATTGCATGAACTAGCTGCTTGTTTCAGGAGCGGCTTAATCATTGGCAATATGGTATTTATAGTGTGAGGTCTTTTCCCCTTTGTTTTTTTCTATTTTGAAAAAAAAAAACCCTTTCGGCGTATGCGTATATTAATGGTCCTACTCTGGGCCGGTTTTCTATTTTGAATGGGCATTCTTAGCACATGCGTATATTTTCACAACAGCATGCCACAGTTTGTCCTCAGAATGGGCACCTGGTTATTGCATTTTCTTTGTGTGCACCCATCGCCATTGCCTCTTCTTTCTTTTGATAGGGGCCGGGATGGGAGGGGAGTGAGTACAAGAGTGAGACCATATATGGCCATGGCAAGGCACAGTATATTTCGCATCCACTGTACGCCTTCCACTTTCACCACCACTTCTTACCCCTTTTACCTTTCTACTTCGTTGTATTGGTCCCTCCACAACTAGGTTTTGCCCCTCTTCGTGTTCTTTGCTCCATCATTACACCCGCTGCAAACTACGTTGTCATAAACAAAAATCTGGGAATACGATATACCGAGAAATTAGCGCATATGCCAAACAAATACAAACAAGTACAGGTATATCGTTCCTGGACAATTTCACGAATTTACCAGCTAGTTCGAATGCTTTATTCTTCCGATTGGACGCTAACACTCTATTGCCCCCCATCAATATTTCTCAATTGGCCGTGGGACGTCCCCATTTCTTGCAGCGCGGCCCGAGCAGGTCGGCACCATTTTTATTTTCTTCACGCATACAACATATATCGATCACTGGACATGTGCCGCGATTCCAAAAGTCTTGCAGGCCCCCGCGTCGCGCCGGGATAAGCGTCGTCGTGTGATGTCACGCGGTCTGGGTGATCCTGGTTCCTGGATGCCTCTGATATATACGGCGTCATGTCCGTACATTCGTATGTGCTGATGTGGCGGTGTGTTTAGAGTGATATAATATTCTCTTCACTCTAGAGTTATTTGCGATTGTCGAAATAAACAATATAGTTTTATAGGGGTCCAGGGTCCACGGTGGTATATGGTGATGTGGGGTCCGGGGACTGGTCCTCCGGCTTGATTGAGCATCACTTGATGCCGAAGTGCAACAGGGCATAATCTGTATCCCAGCCGTAGTGAAATCCTGGCTTGGGATATCAGGCATTGATGGTGGAAGGGAGGGAGGGAGGGAAAGTTTACACATCTCGACAGTTGGGACAGCCCAGAGGAATATCCCCATTGTTCAGCACGCATGCTGTCGCCCAGCTCCTCACTGCCCACTGCATCGCGCGGGGGTGGTCGCCCACTGCGAGCCAGCAGTCGCCACCATCTTTCAAAAAAATTGGGGAGATGGCCGCCCATTAAAGTGAGCTCTTTCAGCCAGTCAGCCGTGCCCCTGAACGGCTTACCGCCATCGTTAATGTATGGTATATCAAAGTGGCCGCCAAAGTAATTCAAACGGCTATTTTTACTCACAGTGTCGTTGCTGGGTAGGGGCCAGGAGCACAGGCCGGGCGGTATAGTATGTTTCCTCTCACTTAAGATCTCAGTCCAAATGTCAGTGCAGACTCCTGTTCATTGTACGGTGTTCATCCTCGGGCGGCTTACTGTCCACCGCTACTACGCGTAGTTAGATGCATTTGTAGGAAGTTAGTTGCTTTGCTTGCATGCCTCCTTCAGGTTGATGTAGGTTTTGATCTCAAACTCCGATAACAGCTCGCATACTTGCTACGATTGTTTGCAACATAGTCTTTGACTTGCTTGTATATGGGTGCTGAAGGCTTTTCGTATAGCGACTCCCGCATTTGCCTTGGTTTCTTGCGTTCCATGACGAGGGTGTTGATAGATCGCTTGAAAGTGGGGTTGAGAGCCTTACCATGGAACTCGTCAATGTCGCCATGCATCATGGGAGTGTGCTCCACGTTTGGAGATCCGAGTGTAAATATTTCCACCCCATCACTACTACAAACCCTACTTGCAACCATATAGCTAGCTTCACAGTTGTGTGAGTTCTTCCTATGACAATGGTACTAGGTAGTGGTAGTATCCCCATGCCGTTTAGAAATGTATGGGGCAACTGCCTTGCAGAACCCTTCTGGGCATAGGAAAGATAGCTTTTTCAGACAGTCGGTTTGTGAAGTAACCGACTTCAACACAGTTTCCAAGTCTTCCCTACTTCCATGAAGGTTCACACGCGCATCGCCTTAGCATTGGGAGTGCTGGCAACACGTTCGGTAGGATCTGTGCCAAGCGAAACGCAACTCCAAAATAAAGATCGGCATCATAGTGAAACAAAGCAAAAGTTGTTTTCGCCAACGAACTTCCTACTAAGCCAACATAATTAACATCGTGATTCAATTGAAGATAGTAGCAATAGAATATATCGCATTGACAAATCGCCCGATTTAGCTGCGTACCAGCCATGCGGTACTCAACAAGTAGGTGCGAACCCTAAAAATGTTGGTTATTTAAATCTCGCGTTCGTAGCGGTTCGGGCATTCCTGATGAGCGGGACGGGGGTGGGGTGGCAGGTGTGTGTTGGGGGAGGGGGTTCTTTGTTCGGCCCGTCGCAGGTCGGAAAATGTTAAAAATCGACACAATTGGTTCTATGCAATTGAATAATTAACACTTATATATAATAATAAACGCACTTTCAATGTATCGATACTTTATATACAACTTGTGAAATGAAAATAATTTGTGAAATTCAAGCAAATTTCACAGAAAACGACATTTTTTTTTCCTTTTTTTAATTTCACATACTTGCTTGAAATTGAAAATTTTAAAATGTGGGGGTTTAAACGTACTTACTTAAAAAATCAAAACGGGCGTTTGGCCGGTGTGGCCGAAACCCGGTCGATGAACAAAGTCCGTGTTGCCCGAACGACATTTCAAGAAGATATCCCCCCTGGCCTTCGACAACGTTTTTAGGGGGTTGATAAAATGTAACGTGTCCATCGTGAATACGTGACCCATTAAATTTGTTAACACTTGTAACTCGACGAAACCCTGGATAATTATCTAACCCAAAAGCGTGTTTGTTCGTGATAACGAAAAGATGCGCACCATTCGCGCGTGAGTTCAAGATTCTTTGCGATTTATCTGAATAATCGGAGATGCCCGTTAAAGCGTACTCAAGCCTTTTTTCATGATATTTTTTAGTCAATTGAACATTGTTTTGCATGGGTTCGTCCGTAGAGTGACTTTAGGATCATGCTTAGCGGGTGTGATTTGGGGATGTGATTTCACAAAAATCACGAACTAAACCTTGCTCCTCCCACAAGGACCAGGCTATCACTCAAGCTAACTGCCTCCTCGAAGGTCCTTTGAAATTTTGAGCACCCACGGTGTCAAGTTCTCGAGCTGCTCTTTCAAAGAATTGTGCAGTGTCTTGTCAAAACTTTCATCCGAGGTCATCGTGACCCTCAAAATATCGGCTGAAGCAGCACCGGGTGTCAAAACTGGAAAATGCCTTAAATCTCCCAAAAAGAAATTGCCTTTCGTCCGGTTCAACGATGCATACACGCCAAAGTATTGCACAGTATGGCCATGTAGATGGCTAAACCATTCAAGTATTGTGTCCATATGCCGAGCATAGCGAGACGATGTTACGGCGGAAGTGACATGCATGCACTCAATCTAGCATCCACGACATCACACCAGAGCCAAAATCAACCCTTAAATTTTCTGATATTTGACAAAAATGATAGGACATTACGAGTTGGGCGCAAATATATGTCGACTATGAGGTTATCAACTTGTAAACATGCTCGTACACAAGGCTACGGTGTTGCTGAATCCTTGGACGCATGCTCAGCGCTCCATAATTATACTATCAGCAAAATGTGATTGAAAATACGGTATTGTTTTGAGTGATTTTTAACATTAGAAAAAATCCGAGTTGAAAAATCCGAGGGATGCACATACAAATGCAATCGTTGTAGATATATGAGGCGGATCCGGGCCAAACCAGGCATCATCTAACTAAGTATAGACCCTGTATAAACCACCTTTCATTGGACGCACCTCCATTTTTGATTGGCATGCCCAATTGAATTATTTGAAAATAGGTCCTTGTGGAAGGACCACATTCAAATCGGGTCCTCCCACAAGGACTGCGGGATAGTACCCACAAATATATTGTGTGCTGTTCGTTTACATCACCCGCTGCATTGTAGAGATGAAGCAGTTCCCATTGAACTCACGCAAAACCCTGAGGTGCATTTGTTGAGAGGCCCATCCGAACGTACTCCATAGGGTTACTTTGCATATTTAGTACATAGTATGCGCGTCATCCCGCGAGTGCCTCGGTGCTCGAGCCACGAACGGAATGAGATAACGAAGCTCATCTGCGCGTGTTCAACGTTAAACAGCTGTATCTAGTATTTCCAAGCGCTCACTTGGTCAGAACACCAATGGAATGCCGTTGCGAGGATCCTGCTTACCGCTTTTCGGCAGTCGAAGCGGGGATCCCCGCCGAGATCCGCTTCGAGCGCCGAAATCTGAGCGGGCAAGCTTCCTAGCGTCCAAACGGTGCTGACCCCTGTTCGTTATGTTTTAGAATCCGGCCAAATACATTTGACCTTTATAATCTTGGCCTGGTGTCAATTACCTCACCTTACCTTACCTTAGCCAATCAGCAAAACTCAAATCCCAACGGGCGACACTAGCAAATGTCCCATCTGAAGATCGCCAGACGATACTGATGGCATCGCCACCGCATTCGCGAGTCTGAAGCCGCGGCGCCACCCCGACGTTGTGGCAGATGTGATGTTCAGAAATTTAACTCTTTGATGACATGGCAGATGCGATGAGCAGCGTGTACATGCTGAGAATGACATGGGACCTGTGCTAAATTCCATATTTAAGTACATGCGAAAACTATTTAAAAACGACAAGATTTTGTGAATAGCGACAAATCGTTAATGGCATGGCAGACGCGATGCTCAGCCTGTACATGCTGAGAATGCGAGCATCGGAGTTCGCTACGTGGGATCGATCAGCGATGTTCGGAATGTGCATGTTCAGCATGCAATTATCTCGAGCGCGCCAAGTCGAGATGATAAATAACTGTGCCGTCCGAAATCACAGGCGCCTTGTAGAGATCTCATGATTGAGATCGCGGATAGAGCCTAATAGTACTTTACCTTGCTTGCTTTAATCGGCAAAGCGCGAATCCCAATGGGCGCCATACGCAAGCGACGAAGCTCCCATCTGACGATCGCCAGACGATAATGATGACATCGCCACTTCCCCAGCGCCACCGCGTCCGCATGTGCCGTGACGCCCCCCGACGCTATGGCATAACGCGATGTTCAGAAATCAGAAAGCTCGCCTTGTCCAGTATGAGTATTATCGTATCGTCATCCCATGTCGGATGGCCTAGTGGAGATCCCCTGGATCGAACCGCCTAGTATAAAACATATTTTCGGGTTATCATAGTGCGCATGTTCCTGATATCTTCATCAATTAACACCGCTGAAACAGGGATTTGACGGTGTTAACACGGGCGGAACGCAAGACGTGTTCTATCAACAAAAGATGCGGGCGTGTTTCAATAACGGCACAGATGTCACCCTGACTTGATCGAGCGACCGATGCAGATTGCAGTAAATATAATCGTGTTAAATAATAAAAATGGAATGCAAGGCGCCGTTCATTGCATCCTTGATCCGCTGCACGACATTCGTGTCGAGTTACTTTTCAGAGGTCCGACCTCGGATGTGATGACGTGGCAGCTTACTATGAGCCGACTGTTTCAGTATTTGATAAGGGGATGACGCCCCCGCATTATTTATATTATATGGGATGCCGGCCGTTTCCACGTCATCAGCGCAGGTCGCATCATGGTGCCAATACGCCCGTTACATCCGAGGCGGTTTCCAAACCGTCGCTTCGATACTAATGTTAGGATCTATGATAACTCGTGTTGGGACGTTCACTGCACAAGACCCGTACGTCAACGCGAGCTCCGTCAAGCACAAATGTTGCTGCACGAAGTCGGTTACGATCCGGCGACCTCGCGATTGTCGCCCGCTCGCTCTGTCACTGAGCTGTCGGAGCTTATATTTATGTTCAAGCTCGATCCTCTTGTGGCACTTATACAGTTCCGATAAGTATTCGATTCGAAGATCGACTTCGACATCTATCGATGCCGTACCAATATTGCGACTGCGGGCGTCTGTCATCTTTTTATCCGTAACAAATTTCGATCGGTTATTGGAATTTTGATATCGACAATCGGCGATATCGATCGACTTATATATGAAACTTATATTTATAAAGCTGATAGTGGCTGTGCTTTTAAGGTATATATCGGCGCGCTATCGATCAACTTATCGATCCTTAAAAAGTATATACGCATGCTCTTATACGATACATAACGCATTCAATGCGACGTGACGAACCGATGCTTATGTATCGATAAACCGCACACATAAACGGGTTATTGATCGATACCGATATGCCGATATTGTGCGATATCTCGAGATATCGGAATATCAGTGCAACCGGATACTATCAATCCTAGGCGCGCGTCGACAAGGCTACTTCGACGCCATCAATAGACTATTTCCGCACAACTGCACATGCAAGGCCTTGGAAACGCGGACACGAAGATTGTTTACTCGGCCAATTATATGCAGGCACTCACAAACCCAAATCGAAATCGAAATGGCCGAAACATCGTGTGAACACGGCTATAATCGGACAATTGCAATATATTTATGTCAGGAAAGATTCCCAGTATTTTGACAGGGTAAGACAAAGCTCTTCCAAATAATTACTTTAAGCCAGAACAGCCTCCACTGGGCTTCAATTCATGTCTTATACTCTCAGGGCGCGCATCCCAAATATTGGAGGGATCTGTCATGTTTCGGTTAGCATCAATCATGCTCTGCCACCTATACAAAGCCTAATCAGGGAATCAGCACATTAATTGCCCTCCAGCTTATCTAGTTGCCTCTTGCTCTTTTCCTCCGAGGAGCCAATCCTGCTTCGTCATCACTGTCGACGTCTCTAGACTTGTCAGGTTGACCCTTCGGCTTAGATTTGATTCTCACACCTCGAGCTCGAGAGCAACCGGAGGCAGCCCCGGAATTCTGCTCAGGGATAGGCTGAGCATCCTTCTGAACAGGTGATGACGGGGATGTGCCCTTTGGCACCCAGGTAAGTTCACCCCGATCATCCAGGATCAGTTGTAATCCCTATCTCTTAAGCCTCCGACCTTCAGCTTGT
Organism: Cymbomonas tetramitiformis; assembly: GCA_001247695.2. NCBI lineage: Eukaryota > Viridiplantae > Chlorophyta > Pyramimonadophyceae > Pyramimonadales > Pyramimonadaceae > Cymbomonas > Cymbomonas tetramitiformis. The sequence goes on along the minus strand of LGRX02002878.1, from coordinate 3,892 downwards.
TACTCAGGATCGTCAGCTACCAGGTCATCGAACTCGCTGACGTCATCCTCAGAGTCATAATCGACGGGCGTGTCATACTCCCATTTCGGGCTGGCATTGTCAGTGTCATTCTTGATGTCAGTAGTACCGTGACATCGGCGTCATCAGAATCTGACAGCTTCTCCTTACTCCAGGCGACAGCACCTGCAACCGAATCGTCACTGGTTGTAGTCGTCGATTTCTTCGGACGACCGGTGTATGGAATTCCGCGATACTCGTCAGTCTCAGTCGAATACATACGGACGTTACTGATAGGCAATGAGAATGGTGTTACTGGCTCTTTCGCTCGAGTGGCGTCTTCCAGAAACCATCCACCACCCCTCTTACGCTCCCAGTGGCTTAGCGCTTCAGAAGGCATGCCAATAAAATGCTGCCAGCATTATTCGGTCTTATGCGCGCTGTCTCCATAGTACGCAGTCAATGGCTCTGGGGTCTCGTCCAGTACCCATTTCCATTGAGCTGCCCCACTGGGCAGAAGTACAATCTGCCAATAATTGTACGGCTTAGATGTACCACTGACCCCTGGCACATCGTGTGCCGCTCCTGTGTGCGACAGGGCAAGAGGTTGCAATACTGTAAGTGACATGGGTTCTATGAATGATGAGAGAAACCCACATTTCCCCGCGAATCGAAGGCAATTATCAATATCGATCACTTTTCGAAGGCTTGTCGATTCAAACTTTTGGCCTGGATTTTCCGTTTCAATATTTTTGAGCCGGGATTTCGGCTGCTATCATAATCTAGGTAGCCCTCCAATACATGCACATGCTCTTGTGTCCACTTTGATCGACACCACACCATTCGTCAAATCGCATCATATGATGTATGATCAATTTCCCCGTATCCTTGCAAGGGAGATATGCGATGAATTGAATTATATCATTTGTGTTCTACGATCATATTGTGCTTTTGAGCTACTGGACAAATCGATCATGTGACACAAGCGTTCAAATACAAAGTAACCTTCACTGGCACAGGACAACACAAACCTTCCAGTTTCATCGATATCATCACCAATCAATCATCGTGTGAACAAGTGGATACGCTCTATTTTTCATCAAATGAATCGCTCTGGGTTAGCGTGACTTGTTTTCGAGTTAGTTCCTTATTAGTTTGTTTTCTCTTTTTCTGATATCCAATTTCAAGCTCCAGCATGAAAAGTACAAAACCGCAAAACCCTAAATAGGCCTAACTTCTTGCAGGGTGGGCGATGGCAGAGTAGAATTCATATCCTTGTTGACTATTTCATATAAATTTCAGATTACATACCCTTGCTACAGGCTCACAGCTGCATCCTCATCATTCTAGCTTCTGCAATATTGGGCCTTTGAAAGATGAATTCATAGGCAGCAAGGGCAAGAGGACGGCTCATGTACTATCTCAGCTGGCTGAGCTGTATCCTCTACCATCCGCCGACACCGATTTGTCCTTTTGCAACTGGGGCACCGGCTCCGCCTTTCTTGCGAAGTTTTTTTCGCGCTTTCGGATTGGCGCGCTTCTCATGATTTTTTGGGGGTACAGCTCTGTATGAAGATACCCCATGGGCACACATGCACCATAAGCAATCAGTACTCGACATCATCATCCGTACATACTTCGGAAAGTTGCGTGTGCGTGTATGCTCATCTCTGCGCCACTTTCTTTGACAACCAGTGTCCTAGTAACCAGCAGGTGTAGGAAATTCTACAAGGGCAAGCGTGTTTGCGTGTGCTTAGCGTATATCGGTGTGTGTGTATGCTTATCCTTGCAAATCCTTTGGCACCCCGTAGCCACAGGAGACTGCACTCGGTGTGTGTGTGTGTGTGTGCACTCAATACTTCTGCAATGCCAGTGCAAGCGAAGCCATGGAAGCCCCTTGGGGAAAGCTCGGCTCCAGTGTGAGGCCGTGCAGAATGTGAAGGGTGGCGCACCGCTCGGGGAGCTCCCCTGCACGGGCTGCATCGGCACCGAGCACAAGGGTGCAACCAGACTGCGCCTCATGCTTACGCCGCCAGCCCTGCACGAGCTCCTCCGTCCACGGGCCCAAGGAGAGATACCAGAAACACTCGAAGGGCGTGGTCGATGCAGCGCGGCCGCGCTCATGCTCCGGACGGCCCCGCAACTCCGCCCGCACGGGCGACCAAAATGTGTAGCGCTTAGCTGGAACGAGGAACACCGGCGACGCGCCCTCCACCGCAGTTTCGTAATACCTGCGGGCAACCTCGACCCCACACACTCCAATAAGCAGCGATCCCATCCAACGGCCCTGGGCTCGGGGCCAACCTGGAGAGACTCTGAGGAAGCACGGACGCGCTCGTCTGTTGAGAGCTGAGAGTGACTGAAGAGCCCCTGGAGGCAGGGGGCAGAGCTCCTGGAAGGACTCGCCCGATGCGAATTAATAGAAGAGAGCATCGGACTACGACTTTCCGGAGTTAGTGCGTTGAGGGGGGTTAGCATCCGTCCCAACAGTACACAAATGCGTAAGCTCTTCCTGTCGTCCCCTCAATACTCCGCAATCGCGGCATAGAGAACAGCTAAACTAGTCCACATAGGTCGATGGAGCTCTGTTGCATGAGCGCGTTCACCACAGGATCAGGTGGCGCCTATGGGGCACAGGAGCTGCCAGAGATTCGCAAAAAATATCCGATGGCCTGCCCTCCATTGGGCTGGCCTGAGTCATTGGCCACTTGCCATACTGCGAGGGGGCACGGTTAGCTGTTGCCACCGTCTCAAACAAGGTACAGCCATTCAGATGGAAAATGCGGCGGCACTGCAGTATGCACTCATGCATTTCGGATTATATAAATAAAAAAACTGTGTTTTTTGCTGATTCGTTTCCGGATAGTATCGTATGGCATATTCGCAACAGGATGGGGCCCGCACCCCCCCCTTTGAGAAGCTCTACACTCCTCTCACACCCGAATTGTCTTTGATGCCCGGCCCAGGTGCAAAGGGGCGCACTTCTTGCGCCAGACAAAGTTGGGGAGCAGCAGGAGGAAAGGGCGGCCGTGGTTGTCGTGGGCAGCGAAGCGCAGGGTGCGCTCGAGGTGGTCCGCGCTGAACGGGGGATTGGTCACGAGCACATCGTGAGCTGGCACCCCCCCCTCCCGCTGCGCCGCGTAGAAGTCCTCCTTGCGGTTGTAAACCTTCTCGAGGCCCAGCCGGTTGAGGTGCGCCACCACGGAGCCCTCGCAGTAGAATGGGTCGTACACCTGTCGTTATGACGGCTCCCAACGAGCTCCAAATAAAAACACTCCGGAACGGAACAGAGTAAAACTAGCTCAAGACGCTCGCTCCATGATCATGACCCATATGGCATCATTGGGTCGTCACTTCACAGGGTCTTGATGGGCTTCATAAGTTATGTGCATCGGGGGATCAGACTCTCAGAAGGGATTTCATAAGTTATGTGCATCGGGGGATTAGACTCTCAGAAGGGATTTCAAGTTATGTGCATCAGGGGATCAGACTCTCAGAAGGGATTTCATAAGTTACGTGCATCGGGGATCAGACTCTCAGAAGGGATTTCATAAGTTATGTGCATCGGGGGATTAGACTCTCAGAAGGGATTTCATTTTCAGTGCGTTAGGGTTGTAGGCTCTCAAAAGTGATGTCACTTGTCATGTGTGCTCGGGCTGTAGGCTCACATAAGCACGGTGTCGTGTTGCAGTGTGGATGTGTGTTACCTACACTGGTCAAGCTTCTCGCATGCACCACACAATATTCTTGACCCAGAGTGGTCAAGCAAACACTCTCGGGACCCACAACTTGCAAGACCACAGTGGTCTTGCAAACACTGCGAAAGATTCGCAACCGGCATAATCTCTTGGGTACACCACCCAAACTTCCACAACCCGCACTGGGCAAAGCATCA
>LGRX02002877.1:0-22319 GCA_001247695.2 Cymbomonas tetramitiformis | reverse complement strand
GCCACCGCGGGCGAGAGAGGCAGCCGCTCGTACGCAGAGAGCTGCCACTGGGGGGGTGATGCGCCGCTGCACCCACACACGCCGAGCGACACGGGGCGTGTTGGAGGGAGCAGCGAGCAGCGCGCGCATGGCGCCCGGGTGTTCCGAGCCCACTTGTGGGGAGGTACCGATGACCCGGGAGCACCGCGCCGCACACACCCGCCCCACCGACGGGCGCAGAGCGCGGCGCACACCCACGGGGGTGTCGCCGAGGCCGGAGGGGCCAGCGCTTTGGGCGTCCGCCCCCTGCGATGGGGTTGCGGAGCCACACGCCACCGAGGAGACTTGCTCTCTAGGCGTGTCGCCGCCGCGCCCTCCCCCGAGGCCGCCTCACATCACGCGCTGGAGCACGCCGTGATTTTTGAGGGGGGGAGTGAGAGCGCGCCGCCGCGCGTGGGACGCCACTGCGGGCGAGAGAGGCAGCTGCTCGTACGCAGAGAGCTGCCACTGGGGGGGGTGATGCGCCGCTGCACCCACACACGCCGAGCGACACGGGGCGTGTTGGAGGGAGCAGCGAGCAGCGCGCGCATGGCGCCCGGGTGTTCCGAGCCCACTTGTGGGGGAGGTACCGATGACCCGGGAGCACCGCGCCGCACACACCCGCCCCACCGACGGGCGCAGAGCGCGGCGCACACCCACAGGGGTGTCGCCGAGGCCGGAGGGGCCAGCGCTTTGGGCGTCCGCACCCTGCGATGGGGTTGCGGAGCCACACGCCGCCGAGGAGACTTGCTCTCTAGGCGTGTCGCCGCCGCGCCCTCCCCGAGGCCGCCTCACATCACGCGCTGGAGCACGCCGTGATTTTTGAGGGGGGGAGTGAGAGCGCGCCGCCGCGCGTGGGACGCCACCGCGGGCAAGAGAGGCAGCTGCTCGTACTCAGAGAGCTGCCACTGGGGGGGTGATGCGCCGCACCCACACACGCCGAGCGACACGGGGCGTGTTGGAGGGAGCAGCGAGCAGCGCGCGCATGGCGCCCGGGTGTTCCGAGCCCACTTATGAAAATATTGTGATAGGTACATTCCGAATGTGATGGGCATGTTCAAAATCTACCCAAAGATGCAATAATTGGGTAACCCACCGTAAGGATTTGAGGTGTTTTTTCGCTTGACCCCTTGGTATTAGCACGCATATTAGACGCATCTATACAGTATGTAAAGTACGTTTTTCAAGTCCACGCACTAATATAACCCCAAGGTGTGTCGAAAAGCATGGGTTTGCCCAAGTTGGCACAATATGCTAGCTCTAACATGCGGTTTTCGAATGTCTCTTACGGTGGGTAAACCCACCGTAAGGTGCGCCCAATAGACAATAGTACCCCAGGTACAGTAGGTGGTTGCAGGGCTTTGTACACGTCAAACAACATATAAATGGTAAGTTTTGCCTATGGCATCGCACCCTGGCCGCCCGCGCGGCCCACCTTGGGTGCGTGCCGCCGGTGCGTGCAGTCGTGCAGCGTAGCACCGCCCGCGCCCCGCGTGTATGAGCGAGCAAGCAAGGGGTGCCCATGTCGGGGTATCGGTCAAATTAGTCCCATGGGGTCCCAATGGGTCCCAAACACCCTCCTATATGAACTTTACAAGTGGGCGGGTAAGGGGTGATAGTTGATGGATTTTGACGAAAGGAGTGATATATATATAAGGGATATATATCGCTGAACCACAGGAAACACAGGTGGTGATCCGGTCGGTCTAAAAACTCCATAAGATAAAATACCTAGGTGTTTTATCGAGTGCGGTGCGGAACGGTCGGAGCGGTGGCAGATGACAAAATGACAGGCACTCAGGGCGAGGGGTGAAACAAGGAGAAGCAGGCCCCCATACAGTGGGGGGGGGAAATCGGCTTCCCCGTGACACCACCTCACCCCGAAGGTGTGAGTGGTCATCCCGAAGCAGGCAAACCCTAAATCCTAACCCAATGTTACTAGAATGTTTAGGCCTAAGGGGCCTTTCTCAACCCAACTAGAAGCACATCCGTGCATGGGGCGCTGCCTAAAATTCTAGTACCTAAGGGCAAGCATCTACAAGCCGCGACGTGATTGTGGAATGGCGGCGGCGGAGTTCTCGATTGCAGAAGTCCTCGAGTGCCACGAAAACCACGAATCAGCCAATGCCCACGCGGTGCCAAAGCCAAAAGCGGCCTGGCACCACCAGAGCGAATGCGTCGCTGAAGAGGGGATAGGGAGGTGGAAGGTGGAAAATGCGGTGAGGGAACGTGATCGAGGTCATGGGGAGGAACTCGAAAGGGATGATGGAGAGGGGAGAAGCGGTCGTGATAGCAACACCATACACCACCAGATGGCGACCACTGGGTGCATAAGGCGAAGGTGAGGGAAGTGGCGAGACGAAGTCGTGGAAGTCATTGGTCTCGTCGTTTGTGAGATATAATATACCGTATTATATCGGGGTGGTCACTGATAAGTTCTCATACAAGTGTGTCCTGATTATAAGAGTTAAACCAATATAAGCCGTCTGTGACCTAGGTATCTGTCACCTAGCTAGTACTGTACGAGTACTGGTACAGCTAACGGGAGTCAGAGTAAGTTATGACCTACGGGTCACTGAATCCAGCACACCACCCTGTGACTGTACATAGTGCTGTTACAGGTGGCAGAGAGCGGAGCACAGACAAAGCAAATTGTTCCGAAACAACAAACAGCTAGGAGCTGGAAACTGCTAGAGGGAGGCCTGTGCTTTAGCCAGGGCGGTCCCTTCCTAAAACTGCTGCTAGGATACTGCTTTCAAGCTAAGTTCCTACAGCTCAATTTTGCAGATACTCAGCCACTTTCAAAGTGGTCTACAAAGTTGTAGAGTTCACCAGAGTTGAAGAAGTTGTCAGTGTCAAAGATGTTCAACCAGAACCAGAGTCCAGAAGTCATAATCCAGAACCAGAGTCCAGAAACCAGAGTCCAGAACCGGAAGCCAGAACCATAATCCAGAAGCCAGAGTCCAGAAGAAGACTCGTAGAGCAAATTCAGGAATCCACAAAAGTGAAAATCCGAGATCAAGCCTGCCGAAACCACAGAAGGAAAAGGAATGCCGAAAAGAAAAGTGCACGGCAAGGCAGACAGACTGTTGGCAGTCACCCCAGTGGGATGTACCGCTGCGGTGAATTCAGGGTCTCGATCGAGCACCACCGAACCCTGAACCACTGACACACATGCAAGACACATGAGTGCGGGCAGGGCTAGAGATGCAAAGGAGAAGACCCTCGGCAATGTTGCCACACCGACACGTGACCGTGTAGCCGGTGGGGCCGAGGGAATCTCGTCTCCGGAATAAGAAAAACCGTCGGAGTCGTTGTCATCGTCGATCACGGAAAGCTCTCCCGTGTGAATCGGCTCGTGAACCGAGTCAATCGAGCACAATTTTAGGGAGGGGTTAGAGCAAGCCGGCATTACCTGGTCCATAAAAGAGACACGGAGCGGCTCCTCGAAAGGAGACCCGAAAGAAGCGGGGTCCGATGCCGAAACCGGGTGGAGCCCAGCGTCGATCTCGTGATTGTCAGGTGGTGGCGCATCGCACACCACCTGCGGTACAGACAAGGTACCGATGTGCAGCGGTGGTCGCTTACCAGCGGCGGTAGCACCACCGACCTGTGCAGCCGTAGCCGCAGACCGCAGGGACTCAAGGACGCCCCGTGCATCCGAGAGCACACCCTCCATGCCGTCGCCCGAAGCACCATGACCCAAGCCCGCATAGTGGGCACGTAATCCCACGTCGTGCCGCACCGGGTAGGTGAAGGGCTCAGGATCGGTACGCACCAGTGGCTGGTCGTGCTCGTGGCACAGGTCAGCGAATTCCTCGTCGTTCTCGTTGTCGAAGGCGGTCTGGAAGGCCGAAACCACCTCGTCCAAGTCCATGGCGGCATCACGCAGGTCAACATCGCACGAACCACACACCTCAGGGCAACGTGCAGTGTCGTGAAAGTGCCCAGGGCAGAGTGGGCACTCCTGTACGAAGGCCGAGGATGCGGAGTGAAACGAGATGCTCCTAGCACCCTGCGTCCTAATACCTTGAGGCCAATTCCCGCCTTTCGGGAGTGGGGATGCTCCGAAGCGGTGCTTCCATCCCACGTGACGATTACGGCCGTGAAATTTACCGTCGGTCCGACGGTTCCGCTCGTCACGCCACTTGGACGGTGGAAACCTCACACCACCGCCTCCATGCGGACGGTGAGAATCATTCCGTGGCGGCGGCGTGTCTCGTGCAATCTCGCGCTCGTCATGACGGAGGGAGGCAAGCAGGGCAGAGGCCTCACCAATGATACGAGCGAATTCCTCGAGGAAGCCCGAGACGTCACTCGGCTCCCCACCTGCGTAAGCCAATCCGAGAGGCGTGTGCGTCGGGATAGGTGCGGCTGCCTTGGGGCGGGTAGGAGGGCCATTAGGGTTCGCACACCACCACACTTCCAGAATGTGGGTGTAAACCTCCTCGATGCTCACCTTCGCCAATTCAGTGTCAAGGCGAAGCGGTGCGATCACCTCCTTGTAAAACTCGGTGTCCAGTGCCGCCAGGAGCTGCCTCTTGGCGGCTTCGTCGTCCAGGGGGCCCGCTCCGCTAGCCGCGATAGCCTTCAGGCATTCGTCAAATTGCGCGACCAAGGGCTCAGGGTCAACAGACGAACCAAAAGAAATGCTCAAGAGCTCTTCGTGGTGGCGGAGCGGCCGATGCCCAGGCGGCAACAGCCGCTTGGTGATCTCAAGGAGGGCGCGCTTACCGTCGCGCGGAGAAATCCGAGCCGAAGCGTCAACCCACCTTCGAGCTGGAGAGTGGGGAGTCGTCAAAGACACCAAAGCACGAAGCAAAATGTCGTTGTAAATGGGGTGAACTTCTTTGGTGACGTCCACGAGGTCAAAAATATCCTCGCTGGCGGTGTCCTTGTTGACGAAGGAGGCCTCCAAGGCAGTTACCAAGGAGTCCCAAAGGAGTCGACGATGTGGTTCACTCCCTGAAAACGAAGACGCCTTCGTCCCCAAAGTGTCCTTCGCGACACGCTTCACAACGTCAATGTCCCAGGACGATTGTAACACGGCATTGCCGCGTGTCCTGTCAGCAGTAGCAAGCACGACCTTCGCTGACTGCGGGGTGCTCTTATAGCGAGCACCCACGTTCCTAGCAAAAATTGAATCAAGGCGCATCCTAGCGCCCATGGCAGGTGTTCCAACCGAGGATGTAGTCATCAGAATAAATTCCTATAGGAGGGGGGTTGGGGAAAAGGCGAGGTGCAAATTGTAAGGTGGCGGGCGACCGTAAAGCAGTTGCGGAGTAAGGAGAAGATGGGGTCGAATGAAATCAACGAAGTCGAATACGCGACGGCCAAGGAGATGTTGACAGGGGTGATCAATCCAAGTCTAAAACAAAATCCAACGCGGACACTCGAAGAAGTTGCCGAAAGTCCCAACTCGAAATCTCACCGCAACATGGTGCAAACCGCACGCCCTAAAGTGGCCAATTCAACACCTCGCGAGGCCCCAACGCCCCGCCAAGCGGAAAAGTTTAGCCAATCATGGCAAAGTCAGCAGTGATAAAAGCGGGGTAATACCCCATAACCTGTGAGATATAATATACCGTATTATATCGGGGTGGTCACTGATAAGTTCTCATACAAGTGTGTCCTGATTATAAGAGTTAAACCAATATAAGCCGTCTGTGACCTAGGTATCTGTCACCTAGTACTGTACGAGTACTGGTACAGCTAACGGGAGTCAGAGTAAGTTATGACCTACGGGTCACTGAATCCAGCATCGTTGTCGTCCAGGATGTTGTCGTTGTGACTGGTGCCTGGTGCGCAAGCACCACCAGGCACCACCAGAACATAACCAGCGGTAAAAGGATGTCGATGCACTCGGAGAGAGAGCAACGCTGAACGAACAGCGGCCATACGTGCACGCTGCCGTTTTGTGGACATGACAACTGCAGAACTCTGCAGCAGTCTGCAGAATTCTGCGAACCCCAAGATAGGGTTCCCAAGCGAAAAGGTATCTTCGCGTAGAATTAAGCGAATCGAACGATCGAAAGGTCAATTTGAGGCAGTTTTTGACGAGGTATACGGTGGTGACGTCAAAAACGCCGTACGGTGAAGCGGTTCTCCGGCAGCAGAGGCGCTGCTGGCCAGAGTGTGTTGGGGATGGAGAGGGCTAGTTACGAGATGGCTCGTAAAATGGGCGGCTTTCAAAATGAATTCAGTCGCGAATGGGATAAAAACGGGATAACGGTTGTCGGTGTTCAGCGGAGCGAGGGTACTCCACAGTAGGATCAACAATGCGGCTCCAGCGCAAAATTGAAGCAGGTGACTCATGAGATGGCTCGAGAATCGAAGGAACGTCCGGTGATGGGAACGGAAACGGAAGGATTAGGCAGATGTCGGCGCTCCAGGCCGAGATGGTACCCCAGACCAAAAATCCGTACTTAGGCAATTACGAGGCGGGTCTCGCAACATACGGTTCACGAGGCGGGTCTCGCGAGGTTGTAGAATCGGCACACCAGGCCGAAGCGAGTCAAAGACGTGACGAATGAACCACCACCGAAGTGGTACGGCCCATAACCTGACGAAAGGAGTGATATATATATAAGGGATATATATCGCTGAAACACAGGAAACACAGGTGGTGATCCGGTCGGTCTAAAAACTCCATAAGATAAAATACCTAGGTGTTTTATCGAGTGCGGTGCGGAACGGTCGGAGCGGTGGCAGATGACAAAATGACAGGCACTCAGGGCGAGGGGTGAAACAAGGAGAAGCAGGCTCACGGGGAGACAGACTTTCGCCCCCCCATAAAATGGGGGTGACTGTCTCTTCCTATGTCACCCCTCGCCGTGTTGTGTCACTTGCATCTTGCCTGCCGTCAGTTCCGTCCGATAATAAAACACCTAAGTTATTTTATTATCTCATCTTAGTCTCCGTATCTCTGCGAGTGCCCGACTGTTCTTGGAGTGCAACCTGCGTATATATATATGTATGATATATATATTTCAGGTTCTCCATCAGGTTATGGTGCCCTTACACGCTTATTTTTACGTACCTCGTTGACTCGTTGACAAGATCGCTTCACGCCCTGTGATTCTACCCGACATCTCTTTAGTACCGACATCAGCCGTGACGCGCTTTCGACATCTAAGGAACCGACATCTTCCGACATCTAATTCCGACATCTGCTTCCGGCGTGATTTTCCGACGGTTGCTTCCGACATCTACGCCTTCGCTTTTAGCACAATTATCAGCTTTCAGCAACACAGGCATTCCGACATCAGCCGTATTGCACTACGCACAACCGTATTGCACTAGCGGCAGCACCGACGTCACGGCATCTTTTATTTCCGACATCTTCAGCCGTTTTCCTATTGCACACCTTCTGGCTTCGTGTTGTGGAAACGACCGTTTTTTTTCCCCAACCTCTTATACCGACATTTACGCCTTCGACACTCTGGCCAGCAGCACCGCTGCTGCCGGAAAATTGGCTTACCGCACGGTTTTTTTGACCTCACCGCCGTATTCCTCGTCAAAATCTACCCCAATTTGACTTTTTCATCGTTCGATTTGGTTATTTTTGGCGAAAGTTACGTTTTCGTTTGGGAACCCTAAGTATTGGGCTCCAGATTTTCCAGCTTACAGCGGCCATGGCTTCGTACCGTCAGCGTTCGCGCATTTCTGCAGTTGCCTCCGCGCTGCAGGTGAATCGACTACGAGAACTTACCCCTGGCTACAGTCTGGTGGTGTCTGGTGGTGCTTATGCACCAGACACCAAAATCGAGTCCATCAACCACATCGTCGACATGAGCTTTGCTGGGGCTAGATTCGCCGGCTGGCCTGTGGGAGTAGTCATCCCCACAGCACATGCATGGGCGTAAGCCCCTAGAGCACGCATCTAGAGACCAACGCAGGCTGAGCCACACTAGTTGGGTTGAGAAAGATCCCTTTGGGTCTCACAAGATGTATGTTTCCTTAGGGTTTCGCCTTTGTGCTTGCCGTAGGATCTTAGGCCTGGCCTGGCAAGTTGGCATCGTGGCACCTCACACCTTCGGGGTGAGGTGGTGTCACGGGGAGACAGACTTTCGCCCCCCCATAAAATGGGGGTGACTGTCTCTTCCTGTGTCACCCCTCGCCGTGTTGTGTCACTTGCATCTTGCCTGCCGTCAGTTCCGTCCGATAATAAAACACCTAAGTTATTTTATTATCTCATCTTAGTCTCCGTATCTCTGCGAGTGCCCGACTGTTCTTGGAGTGCAACCTGCGTATATATATATGTATGATATATATATTTCAGGTTCTCCATCACAGGCCCCCATACAGTGGGGGGGAAATCGGCTTCCCCGTGAGATTTCTATGATGGTAATAATAAGTGTCCCCTATTCTTTTGACGGGAAATATTCATATGATGTGGAAACCCCCCCAAGGGCTCCAAATATCGTATCTGACCAAAATGGGAGCTTTTTGACGTCCAAAATACACAAAATTTCCATGGCCCATGATACCGAATCGCCCCGGTGTCGCGCCCCAACGTCGCACCCTCAAAACAGTGGTAATAAGTGTCCCCCAGCCTATTAAAAATGAACGGACCAGTTTAGTGTGCAGCTCTAGCGCTCCGCTTCCTACCGATGAGACACAGGACAGACACGAGTGACGAGACAGGTCACACGACTGAGGCCCGTCGTTAGTCCTGGTTTGGGAATTTCGACGACATGTCGCTCTGTCGCGTTTTTGATCACGGCGATTTGATTGGTTGAAAAATTCTGAAAAGCGACATGAAGACATGCGACAGGGTCTACAACATCTTTTTGGGAACGACAAGATCTATGCATGTCTTCGAAAACGAAAGATCATGTAGACCCCAAAAAGATCATGTAGACCCATTTTGTCTTCTTTTTGTCGTCCTATGTCGCGTTAATTTAAAATCTATCGTTAGATCAAAATTTTTTTAAGGGCGCACAGGCATTTAATGTCGCGCATGTCGTTCATGTCGGTTTTCGGGTTCCACGTCGGCAAAAAGACATGACCACGTAGGCAAAAAGACAGAGCTACGTCCCGCGAAAATAAGGAAAGACACAAGTTTAACCTAGAATTCCTCCCCCTCCCCCTCCCCCCCCCCTCCATCCACCCCCCATTTCGCCAATTTTCCCTCATACCCCCCCCTCCCCCTTCCCCCTTCCCCTTTCCGCACTCCCCTCAATTTACACCATCTACCCCCTTAATTTCCCCCATCTCTCCCCCTGCTCACCCCCCTTTCAAACATCCCCCCTTCGTTTCAGAAATCGTTTATATATTTTTTTAAATACCAATTCTAAAAGATCGGGTCCGTTCGCACGTTAAATTTATTTTTACATACCGTTGGATTTACTTGTGCATTCAATCGTCAGGCATATGCAATCAAGCACTTCGTGGCCACGTGGGACGCCACGTAGACGGTGAATGTCGGTCGCGATGTCGGTTTTCCCCAAAAATTTCATCGTTAGTCCTGGTCACGCGACAGCGACATCCGACACGACACGACGACATGCCGACATCGCGACAAAGTTCCCAAACCAGGACTAACGACGGGCCTGACGACAGCAGACGAGAGACGCAGACGTAGACGACAGACGGAGACGTGAGACGAACCTGAAAAGAGATTGCAGATTCGAAAAACCAAAAAAATAAAGCTTTCGACTTCCGTGAAGCACACACACACACTCACTGGGTTAAACCCTTGGCCTCAAAAGCACATCTGCGCCAGCATTGCACTCTTGAAAAACTTGGTATTCCGCAAGATTTTATTTCAGCAATCCAGACATTACTAGTGCAGCTTAAAATGGTGAAGTCGAGCCTGCCGTCCTTCTTCGCACTACCCTTTCTGTTCTCGTTGTTTGCTACAGCAACTTCAAATACAGAGGCTACGGGTCAATTTTGCAATTTGGTTCCCGATACGAGTGGGCACTTTGAAATTTCGGCAGGACCGTACACAACCAACGAAAAGGTTTCTTCGGATATTCTTGATTTCAAACAATGCTCGAGCTTGACCGGAGGGCTGTACGTCAAGTTTGTCGCGACTTCAGGACATGCCACGAACTTGGTTGAGCTGTCAGGCTACAGTTTGTATGATAGCGCTCAGCTGAACAATGTTTTTGTGTATGGTACTGTTGATGATATGATGATCTCTTTCCCTACTGCGGACGACGAGATTCCCGATCGCGAGACAAGGGTCTTCTACATGCACCTCGCTTCTCCGACGCTCGGCTCAGCGGACGTGAAGACCGGCTCCAGTGTCATTGCTTCTGGCTTAGGTAGCGGCAAATTCCTAACCCTGACCACTGAAATCGACGATGAAGAACTTGATGCGAACATTGATTGCAATTTCACCTCTTCCGCCAACGGCAAAGAATTAGCGTCCCTGTCGGACACGTTTGCAGACCGGTCAAAGAACGATTTGAAAAATAACAACTACTACGTAATTCTTGTTGGAACTGCGGAGCAACCCTCGTTATTCACACATCGAGGCGAGCCAAGCTTTGGGGAACGACTTGTGCCAAGTGCTTTGTTGCTGTTTCTCGGGCTGGTGTATATGCATTTGCTTTAGCTTCCCTTGAGCACGCTATGGTTACACTTTTGGGTGTCGCCACTCCAAAACCAGCGGAGCAAGTCGCGCTCAGCCTAGGCTGCTATTTAAAAAAAAAGTTTTCCAGGTCTCTCACAAGGCTGTTGGAGTGCTGGAAGAAGTAATACCTGTGCACATTCGCCTCTCTAAAAAGAGATTCGTGGCCTGTCTTGCCAGCGCAGAGCCTTTGTTGGCGAATGCATTTTTTCAGCTTCCACACGGAGACAGACGAGCTCTCTGTAAGGTTTCGAGGTACCGCTGGCTGGCTCTCACACAAACAGCGAATCGGGTTTTCAACGCGGGCGCAAAACGGTCCATGAAGCAACCCGTGGCTAAAGCCGCAGCTCCGCAGTCGCCAGCAGAAAGCCTGCAGGGAGCTTGCTCGACATCACCTGGGTGCTTGTTGCCGGTCGCTTCAGAATTCGAATTTAATTGTGCGCCCGGAGCAATACATGCCGCACGGGCCTCGGTCGGAGACGGGAGGTACAAACAATCTTAATAGACGTGGACTCCAGCTTTCCATTACTCACAATTTTCAGGTTGTACACGCAACACTTTAGACAGGAATAGTCTAAATAGTCTGTTTTGTAATTCCTGGCATGTAGCTGCTTTAGACTTTCTGAGTGTAGTCATATCTCTCGCTGCCTCTCGTGACTCTCAATTGCGTTCGCTGACTTGCACCGCGGCGGATCTTCGTGTACACAACGCAGAGATAAGAATCCGAGGTGCACCACATGCACATGCCTCATATTGCATGCCATTGTTGAGTGCTGTGCAACCTTAATGATAGGGAACGAATGTAGTGTTGGTCCTTCTCTTCGAAGAGAACACGGCATTATCTGTTGGCTTGTGGAGGATGGTATGGGCAACACTAAGGGAAAACATAGGCGAGCTATTGCTCCTGGTGTTGAACTGTGTCGCATTTGCTATGTGTTTCACACTTCTGGCTCATCAATTGTCCCTAAATTTATTGTTCTTGAGATCAAGAAAATGTACACCACTTCGTTGCCCGTGTATTGTATTGTGTGCTGATCATTAAGTCGATAGCCCTGCTTCCACAACTGTACTGAATTTTACATTTCCAAGTATGAATCACGTCAATTGCCGAGGGTATACTTTTGGATGGAGCTCGGGTCCACGAGCCGTCCATATGTCGTGCCGCCAGATCAGTGTTAACTCGTGCTGGCTTTTTATCCGCCATTTCGCACTTACACTATACTCATGTGATCAGAGTCAAACACTATGCCCTCACTTGTCGAAATCAGGCAGATATCTGAATAAAAGGAGGACTTTGAAACCGGATGCTTTTATATCTAGTCCCATCACTGGGGCGTAAATTGCAAGCACCGCTTATTGTGCACACAATGAGTTGTCTCATATTGTGTTCCAAGTTCTTGTATCTCGCACCTGTGTGTAATTGTTGCTGGCACCTCGTTGTGAACGGGGCGGACGGCCACCTGGAATGTGGTACTTTTCTGGCGGGTGCTGCCTCTTGAGGAATAAGGCAGACTATTCTGCTTTCTTTGAAAGGAGAGGCAGTGTGACGGGGTGAACGTCTCGTCTCGCTCTGTGTCCTCCTTTGATCTCCGGGAGGAGCGCCTTGATGCCCATCTTCTGATTTTTGTTTTCATGCGACTTACGTATAGTATTGTCCGTCCATTGGTTTGCATTCATATACCAATAGGCGTTCCATCCATTCATCGACTGTGAATACGCCACCGCCGGGGGGCATGCCAGCAGGAATCGCTTTCTCCGGCACCCATGAATCAGCACGCATTTATAGCAGTTACGCACTCTTGCATGTTTGGCAGTGAGTGGTACATACGTACGTCCATCCATGCTACCGTACCTTGCGTTGGTTGAGAGGCGCGCACGAGTGTGTGTCGGGGTGCTTTGGATGATGGGATGTGGCTGTCCCTGCTGTGGCACCCTTTTGACGGGTACTGCCTCTTTGAGAGCGTCGGGGAGCTCGCTCTTTGCGAGTGTCTTGGATTCGTCAGACGCTTGCTCCCTCTCCATGTCCAATGCTTCAAGGTTATTACACGTGCCGGGAGACTCGTGTTCTTTGACCCGGACGTGAGGCGGTACCTGCGCGTCGCTGTGAACAGGGACGGCCGCCGGATGGAAGTGGGTTTTGGGAGGCGGTTGTCCCTGTGGTGCCATCCTGGCTGGCACTGCCTCTTGGAGAGCTCGGTCGTGGATTCGTCTGCCTTTGCTGCAAGGCGAGGCAGAGGGTGGTGAAGTCCACGTTGTCTGTTTCCCTCGATTTTTGTGGGGAGCACTTAGGTTCCCGCATGTTTTCATTTTTTCACATGGGGTGTCCATGCTATGTGGTGTGACTGCATTGATGGCATAATCATGGATTAACGGGTGCCATCCATCGATCGTGAGCCGCCAATTGGGGGCATGCCAGCAGGGTCCGCTTACTCCGTAACCCTGGAACCATCAACGATTGTTGGGCGATGATTGGTCACATCGTGTCATCGTTCCATGCTGCTTTGCATCTGGGTTGGGAATATGCATGAGTTGGTGGTATCGGCTCCGCCCTGCACGGCCCCGCCCTGCTCCCGATTTGCTTCTCACATCCACTGGGATGATGGCGGTGGTCCGGCTTTTGTCAACTGATCTCATGTCATTCATTGTGTGTGTGTCGGGGTTTCCACGCCTACTTGTGGTGTGACTGCATTTATGGCATAACCACGGACCAGCGGGTCTCATCCATCGACCGTGCGCCACTGTGGGGCAAGCCAGCAGGGCGGCGGCGGCGGCGGCGGGCTTAACCTTCATGTCGATCACTTGTTATTAAACATATTGGGATATGGAATGTGCGCTTTATGACGCTGGCGGTGGGCATGCGATCTTTTTTAGAATGGGACCAGACATCATGTTCTTTCGGCTTACGGTATTGTATTCAGTGCTAGCTCCTACTGCAATTAAGACAAACTCATCAGCGGGCAGTGTGGCTACGACACAAGATTTGCCTACCTCAGCACACGCGGTGGTGTGCTGGATATCACATGATGTCTTCTTCGTACAGTCATTTGCCATATCCGGTATGCCGCCATCCTCGGCGGCCCTACTCTGTCACACAGACGGCGTGGGTCTATGTTTTCCGGCATGCCGCCATCCTCGGCGGCCCTACTCTGTCACACAGACTGCATGGGTCTATGTTCTCCGTTTATTTGATGTTAGCTTGGTCCGTTCATTTTACGTAGTCGCGCATTATTGCCCACTTCTGACACAGTTTGTCTCACCAAAAAAATGCTTGCTGTTATACAGCTGGAAATTGGTGCCATGAATATTTTGAGTGTGTATGTGTCCGAATGACAATGATTTCCCTGTAGCATTGAATCTCTGCATCCCATCATGGAGTGAGAGCGAGGGATTGCGAGGTACATGCGCGAGAGATCGGGGAACATAAATGTACCATCACCAATACACAATCCCAGGGCCAAGCATATAATGCAAAACACGCCCAGATAACTATATCAGCCGGATGTAAAATTCTTATCCCGGCGAAGTAATACGTTGTTCAAAAGTTGCTCTACGATTCAATTTGACTACATTAACCATTGCATCGGCAACCCCAACGACAGTATACATGGTATACTTGCACCCACATAGCAAGGTAAATATCTGCACATCATGAACATGAATACTTCATACATATAAATCGGATAGTTCGTGGGAGGATCACACGCCTTGCACAGAGATAGGTGCACTGTCCATGACAGTACCGTCCCTTGGTGGTTGCAACTATGCCTGTGTCACTTGGCATGCCTTAGCACAGATTTCTTGTATTCCTCAAAGGTGCCTTCAAACCGCCGAACTCCTGAGCCGCGGTCCTTGTCCACCACCCAGAGCTCGTCCACTGTGCTCTGAATGAAATGCTGCGAAGCCGCCAAGGGAACCCAAAACCGCAGAAACTCAACCTCCCCGCTATAGTCTCTCAGCGTGGCACCACAGCCTATGGTACATTGCATTATGGTCTTGTAATGACCCATATAGCCTCTGCTATGCGGTATGCTAGCTGCTAGTCGTGGCAGTATGATTACTGCTGTGAGCCATTTTGGCCTCTTAGCGTGACAGTATGGTCGCTTAATATGACAGCAAGGGCTCTGCTGTAACGCATCATGGCCGTTAATTATGACAAAACGGGCTCTGGTATAAGGGATATTGCTCTCCCAGCATGCTCACAAGGCATGAGGGTCTGTCAGCATGATAGCCTACTATATCATATGATGGTCTCTCAGCAGGATAGCAAGAGCTCTGCTATACGGTATTATGGTTGCTCAGCATGATAGCAAGGGCTCTACTGTAAGGCATTATGGTCTCTCAGCATGATAGTGCGGCTTGTGCTGCAAGGCGTGCTCGCCGCTTATCGTGACTGCATGGGATCTATTATATAAGGCTATGATTTCTCAGCACCACGGCAGTAAAGGCTCTGCTATATGCCACATTAATCTCTCAGCATGCCAGCAAGGCCTATGCGTTAAGGAACATTCATTCCTTAGCGGCCTACATACGAATGCTGGTCTCTGAGGACAGCAACACACTGCAGTTCTAAACAGATATTTTGAAGGAGCCCCCCACATGGATGCGGCGGAGATCTCAAAGAGGCTGGGAACAGGATGTTCGAACCTGGTCATGAGACACCACGATGACACCACCTCTGAACCCTTTGACAGCGTCAATAAGAGCATCCACGCTCTCCACGTCGAGGTGGTTCGTGGGCTCGTCCAGGAGCAGCAGATGGGGCTTGTTCCACGTGGCCTTGCAGAATGCCACGCGCGACTTCTGGCCGCCGGAGAGCAGCTCCATGCGCTGCGTCTGGAAGCCCCCGGTGATGCTGAACTGGCCGATCCTGCGGCGCACCTCGTCCGCCGTGATGGTGGGCTCGGTCTGCTTTGCGACACTGAGCATGTACTCGAGGGGCGACATGCTGAGGTCCAGTTGATCCATGTGATGTTGTGTGAACGCTGCACATCGGAAGTGGCGGCTGCGGATGACCTCGCCCTGGTTGATCCAAACAAGCGACGGCTCAGATCGAATCGCACTGCCACCTCAGGCAGGCGAGCTAGGGCGTGCGCCGTGTAAAACACATCATAGCTCCTCTGCCTCATCTATCCTCATTGACGAGAAGCAAGGGACGCTGAGCATGTTAGATCAACGCCTCAGAGCGTGCTTCATCTCTCCGCTTCGGAATGGACAGATGTATATGTATGTATATACATATATACTTCGTATATATCCAGAAATGTGCCTGGCACCCGAATTATACTACCAACCCGCGACGCCGAGCGCAACTGCGTACATCTCCTGAGGGGTCCCGCTTTCAGCACATGTGTGGCACGCAACAAGGCGCCGTGTAGCTCTACCAGCCCGGCGCTGTGCGAGGAATCCAACCGTGTTTGGGATACCTGACCGTGTTTGGGATACCCGACCGTGACCGTTTTTGGGATGCCCGACCGTGTTTGGGACCGTGTTTCGGGCCCCGCGTGCTGAGACGCACCTTGACACAAGCCAGCAGCGCCAAGCCTGCGGGCCCCGCGTGCTGAGACGCACCTTGACACAAGCCAGCAGCGCCAAGCTTGCGGGCCCCGCGTGCTGAGATGCACCTTGACACAAGCCAGCAGCGCCAAGCTTGCGGGCCCCGCGTGCTGAGACGCACCTTGACACAAGCCAGCAGCGCCAAGCCTGCGGGCCCCGCGTGCTGAGACAGGCATACCTTGACAGGCTCGAGTGTGCCGAGGATGATCTTCACTAGGGTGCTCTTCCCCGCCCCGTTCGCCCCGACCAGCCCGATACGTGCCTTCAGGTCAATTCCCATGCTCACCCCACGCAGGATGGCCTCGCCTCGTGCGGCGCCTCCCCCCTGGGCTCGCTGCGCTGCCCCCCCAGCACTCCTGACTGGATACTCGAAGTGCACCTCGTTGAGCTGCAGCATGTCGGTGCCGCTGTGCACCTTCCCGGGGTCCGGAAAGTGGAAGTGGAAGACGCTGTCCTCCTCGACTGCCTCCGCTTGCTGGGAAAATAAAAGCACACGAGTATCAACGCCATCGATGTGAACATGACAACAGGACGGTGCAGAAGAGGATCGACGCCCTCAGGGCCAAGACGCATTGAGTCCGTAGGATCAAACGGAAGGAGGCCGAAGCATTGCTATGCCGCGCTCAACAAGCAGCCAGGAATAAGTGCAACACAGGAAGTCGCGTTTTCTTTTTCACGAGGGGGACAAGTGCATTGGTTCAAGGCCTGCTTGCGAAGGGGCGATGTCTGTGCATAAGCGAGGGATGCCGCCATTGCCCTGGAGCAACACACTACGCCCATACGTGCTCCGGTCGATCCCATCTTTACCAATCACGTCGGGGACCTCAATGAATCCATGTCGAACCAAGAGCCCTAACGGCGACGTGACGAACCTGCTGAACTCCATCGTATGACAGCTTCCACTTCTTTCCGTCGTTGCCGAGGACGCCGATGCGATCGATCTGCTTCGCAGCCTTCTTTGCTTGCTTGGCGCCAGCGTCGTCACGCGTCAGCGACTGCCCTGCAGCGTGTGGGCGTCATCACCCGTCAGCGACTTCCATACAGCGTGAGGGCGTCATGACGCGTCAGCGACTGCCCTGCAGCGTGTGGGCGTCATCACCCGTCAGCGACTTCCATACAGCGTGAGGGCTGAAGACGCCACAGGTGATTCACTCCTTTGTTTACAACGGGCCATCCACATTTGCGTCATCACCCGTCAGCGACTTCCATACAGCGTGAGGGCGTCATGACGCGTCAGCGACTACCTTGCTTGGCACGAGCCATCCACATTTGCGCAAATTAACCCTCCCGCCACCCTAAGGACTGGGCATCATGAAGCAGGGCAGCGGGGCTCAGGTAGGCGCATGCACCATTGTACGATACTGGCGCTCCTCTGCTGCAGGTTGTTGTGGCAGAGAACGGACTGCCGAGGTCGCGGCTGCTTCCATGGCGTCTAGGGCGGAGGCGGCAGAGCACCAAGGGCCGCGGCAATAATGCAGGGGGCTCCCGCGGCAGCCAGCAACAGAGAGGTGGGGCGCACCTTTGTGGAGGTGCTTATCCACGAATTTCTGCAGGTCTCGCTTCTTGTGCTCCTGCACCTCGAACTGCTTTTGCTGGCGCGCACGCTGGTCGGCGCGCACTGCCTCGAAGGTGTCGAAGTTGCCGGCATAGTAGGCCAGCTTGTTGGAATGCAGGTGCATCACCTCCGTACACACGGAGTTGAGAAACGTGCGGTCGTGTGACACCACCACCAGCGAGCGCTCTCCCCACTGCTGAAGCGTCTCCTCTAGCCATAGTACTGCCTCCAGGTCCAAGTGGTTTGTGGGCTCGTCCAAGAGCAGCACGTCGGGCTCCTGAGTCACCGTCCACCCGTCACACAAAGTGTTGCACGTGACCGATGGTACACATTTTGTAATTGTCGCCGAGCTAATTTTCCTCCGATTCGAAATCGAACTGTACCAACTGTACCAGGAAGCTCTTCAGCGAATGCTCTTCAGATCCGCAACCATTTTGAAAATGGACGGCGGGTGATAGAGTAAAGGACGGTCCGACTTTGTTCCCCTAGCGCCGACCGGCCGTGGCTCAAGTGTGGTACAGGCATGAAGACCCACTGCGCCAGGCGGTTGCGACGCGCTTTGAGCATATGGATGTGTTCCTGAGAGTCCTAGACGTACGTGGACTGACCCAGTACGGTACTTCCAGCAATACTGCAAGCAAATCAACAATTGACAAACACATGTGCAGGCATTCGGCAATACTGCGTGTACATGCTAGGGGTCCCTCACGCCGCGACCGTCGTGTCTAGGGTTTCAGCCGGGCCCAGCTTCCCACAGTCTACTTCAACTTTGCTCGTTGTACATTAAAGTGAGCTGATATATAGCGCTCATAGGCTCGCATATGCGCACGGGTGGACCCCTTCTGTATTCCCAAATCGTAAAGTGTCACGCCGGAGGGGGTTAGTTGGGGTAAGCATTTCCTTTGACCCCTCCGAGGGTTTGCCGCCTAAACTGACGCTTCCTGCCTGGAAGACGGCGGCGGCGACCCACGCAGGGGTGACAGCAGCACGAGGGGGGCGGCACACCTGAAAGAGAGCTTGGGCGAGTGCCACCCGCATTCGCCAGCCTCCGGAGAGCGAGCTGACGGGGCGCTCCATCATCGCCGGGGTGAACTGCAGCCCCTTGAGCACGGCCCGCGCTCGATCGGGGGCTCCGGCCGCGCCGATCAGCTCCAGCTGCTCGTACACCTTCGCCAGTTCTACCGCGTGCTCCTCTGCACCGTCTGCCACCTTCTCCCCGTCTGCCACCTTCTCCTCCAGCTCCCCCTTTTGCCGCAGCAGCTGGTTCCTGATCATGGGTGTACGCCCTCCAGGTTCCCTCAGCGCGGAGCATGCGGCTAGGTGGTGGTGTGGTGTGCTGGCTTTGTTTCCATGCCCCAACACACAACAACTGCAGCACAGGTCTGCGGCATCAGAGAGAACCTCGAGTAATGCTTGAAATATAGTTCCTAAGCATGCGATGATCTGACCCCTATGTGAACGCCCTGACCCATCCTGGAGAACGCATCACTCCACCATTGATCTGACCCTTGCGTCGATCAACGGCCATCCCGGTGAGCCCCTGACCGAGCAGTTGATGCGACCCTTGAGTGGCGTCTCAGGCAAGCTCCACAGCGCCGTCTACAGGCGCGCGTCACCTGTACGAATCGCTCTCCAGAACAGAGTGCAGCGCACTGCTCTCCCCTCGTGCGATATGATCAGCAGTGTCCTGCGCCACGTAGAGGATGTGGAGGTTCGGAGGCAATCCGTTGATGCGCCGCGCCGCCACCAACCGCAGCAGTGTGGACTTCCCCGTGCCGTTCTTGCCGCACAGGCCGTACCTGCGCCCTCCCGAGGAGGCCCTCAAGCGCTGCGGGCACGAAGCACTTCAAGAGCTGCTTCGGCCCGGACAGGGAGCCGGCGATGCTCGGCAAATCGGCGCGCAAAGAGCTGGGAGTTCCGAGAACCGGCATTTCCGATATCTGTAAGCCACGGCCGGTTCCAGGATAAAATCGCTCGCAGAAACCACGGAGAACGCATGATATCAAACCCGTGGAATCCAAATACTCGAAGTACAATCATCGCACTCCTATCGATTTCAAGTGTGCATTATTCTCCTCGCTCCTTTAAGCAAAAGGTCCACTTCTGAAAGCGCGTTTTCACAGATTGTTCCGGGCCGTGGAGACAGTAGAGCATCCCTCACCGCTGCCCGTGAAAAATGCGAAGTTGCGCCCCTTCCAGGAGGTCTCGGCCGCCGGCAGGATTGGGCAGGGAGAATTGATGAATGTTAATATCCACGCCGCCCTCTCCGGCCATACGGCGTGTTGGGGCCGCGTCCACGGCCAGGAGCTCTGCAGCGTTCGCCTCGGCGCGCTCTACTGCCTTCCGCGCCTTATCTTGTTCGCGTTTTTCTTTCGCCAAACGTTTCGCCTCCGCTTGCTCCTGGCACCTCAGCATTCCGATCCCCAGCTCACTCGAGGCTATCACCTCCACATCGAGGCTGACAAGCCCACGGCGATAAAGTGAGGCTTATGAGCTCGCGACTAATGCAACAGTGTGAAAAAACCGTTGCGTTGCGCACCTGCTATCGAAATCACAAGCACCGCAACTTGCAGGACTGTAGGGGGACAACGCAAGCACTTGCACCATTGGAACTAGCTTCCGCCAAGAGCTAGCTGGCAGCGAGGGAGAAGGAACACTATTCGAGCAGACGCAGTTGTTAATCCCAGTGCTTTACTTTTAAGCGAGAGGTGTGCTCACTACATTCCCAAAGCGATTGAGTTATTCAGGCACCTCCTTCATTCGAGCCTACCTCATTTTTTGCGGCCAACCGCTGCATGCGTTCTGCATCCTCTGCATCCTTCTTGTTAACTCTTGCCTCGAAAGAGGCCCCACCCACATTGAGCGTCATGCTGGCCAGCTTTTCAGCATCGTTAGTCACATCGTCGCTGTCGTCCATCTTTACAGCGTGGGTTAACTTCCGAAAGCCTTGATCGGGCTCCCCAGGCTTGTTGGCGGCGCTCACCGCTGCGAATGAAGGCCCGTCGCCCTTCTCATCAAGCGCTGCACGAATTTGACCGCAAATTCCAATCACCGTTTCGTCGTCCGCAGCGGCTCCACAGTCCAAGAGAAACGGACCAATGCTGTCCTCGAAGGGGCCGTCCTCTTCGTTCGGGTCATCACAAACGGATCCGATGATGTATTCCAAGATGTCCTGATCAAGATTATCAGCTGCCGACGCTAGCACTGATCGCAATATCGGACCAATTATTGCTTCATCACTCGGACGAGTCATCTTCAAGGGCGCTACCGGCAAATTTAGGGTTTGGAGAGAGAGGCTAAAGACGCTCCACCAGCACGGTGTAGTCGAGCCCTGCTCAAGAGGCCTCGTTCACAGGGAAGGGCGCAAATCTGTGCTGCAGGCTCACAAGTGCTCAGTTATGCGGTCAGTACGCGCAACGTATTCCAGAGGTGGTAGCTGCCGTTTGCCCACCAAAAAGAATTCCCCTTCCCACCATCTGCTCAGAAAGGCCGCCGAGTTCGTCAAGCGAATACAACTAGAGCGACGGCCGGGGCCATCCAAAATCGCTGTTTCAAAAAAGAATAGCCTTAATGGGTGTCGAAGCTGTATGCTAGTACCCCAAGATTTCAAACTAGAAACTTATAAGAAAAGAGCATAAAATGCGAGAAAAGCATTCCATTCAAGAAAGAGACGTGCCACCTCTGACCTCGCGTCGATTCATAGAATCTATTGAAACTTTGGAAAAAATACCATTAATATTATGTTGTTATGAACTTATGATCATCATCATGTCACTATCAAGACAAGAGAGTAGAGAGTCAGACCCCCTCGCCTGCCCCTCGCCTGTGACCCCTACAGTACAAGTACTCTAATGTTTAACTATCATTGGTTAACTGTGACTAACTTTGACTATCTGATATTAGATTATGACAGGGGTGTCAGCGGGGGTCTGTAAGGGCCGCCAGGGGGGTCTGAAAATCAGTTTTGGCCGTTTTAATCGGCCGTGGAGGCCCCCCTATCGTGGCCCCCCTAATTTTTGTGTGCATTCAGGGTTTAGGGTTTAGGTTTGGCAGAATTATGTCAGAATTATGTCAGAATTACGTCAGAATGTGTCATAGTGGCGGCTACGCCGCCGCCGGTGCCGGTGCGGACTGTGGAATTTGAATATGTCTTATGTGTTAAATATGGGCGTGCTATAAGAAACGGCGCGGCCTTAAATTACTATATTTATATATATATATATATGTTTCATTTAATAAAATTAAAAAAAGGGAGGTGGGAGGTGGGAGGTTGCCGTTTTTAGAAAGTATTTTAGAAATTAAATAAATAATTTAATATATTTCATTTTCATTATAAACGAAGTTTTCAAAAAGTAGCACCTCCCACCACCCAACCTCCCTTTTTTTAAAAATAGATTTAATGAAAATGAAAAAATAAATTCGATAAAAATGAGAAGTAAATTCAATAAAAATGAGAAATAAATTCAAAAAATGAAAAATAAATTCAATAAAAATGAAAAATAAATATTAAAAATAATCGGTGTGCGGAATGGTGCAGTCTATTAATATATCTATCATATCTATCATTTTTAACAAAAAAAAATAGAAAAGGGAGGTGGGAGGTGGAGGTTG